>JAKOGI010001907.1:45000-145000 GCA_029747015.1 Carnegiea gigantea
AGAGAAAGAGTCTTCATTGCCCTCACCACCTGGAGCCCTGCTAGTTGTCTCACTAAACAATTGGTAAGGACAAAAGCCCCCATCCACTGCCACCCCGCTACAGCTTTCTCGAATAAGCACTACAGAGGTTCTTTCTTCATTTAAGGTAGAAACCACCATGGAGGGACAGATCTGGGGGTGGAGTAGGGGTAAGTGAATGAGGATGAGGAGAAGGAGAAGGATATCTAGGAGGAAGGGGTAGAAAATTAGCCAACACCCTAAAGATCTTGGGGGGTCTGGTACATGTAGGGGTAGCCTGTCCCTAATGGGACACCTAACCCATTCTTTGACAGTAATCATAGGGCACTAATTAGGATGTCCCACAATGTCATCAAAGATTTTCCCTTCAATAGGGGAAAGAGCCAGGGGGAAGATACTCAACATGACTAAGGCATACGAGGCCCTGAATCAGGACCAGTATCCCATGACGTAAGCCCTCAAGTGGTTATAAATATTGCTCACTCTAGCAAAGCCAAAGAGGTATAAGTTGTTAGGCACAGATTTAGAGGAGATGCCCCATGTTTCCCCTCCTCTCCTCTTCACTATAAACTTCGTCCGTGTTATCTCAGGTAGACACTCTCTCGTAAGGGTTAGAAGGAATGGAAAGCATGCTTGGGCAGGTCCAGATCGACCTTCAAACTTGTTGTGAGCCATTGATATGTAGAAATGGTAAAGGAGGAGGAAAGATGTGGAGCATGGCTTGAAAAAGCTTAGTAGAATTTAGAAAGTGGAAGAGACAGAGATTGTTTTTAAGAAGCTCACAAATGATTAAGAGATTTCCTAAAGAAGTTGAACCCTAAAAAGTTTGAATTTATAGTAAAACTTAGGGCAAAGAGCACCATGACACAGGAGGGAAAGACTCCAAAACATGTAATCTGCAGTTAAGAACACTCTGGAAACCAACCTGACCATCATTACTAGCATGAAAAATTAGAGAGAAGGCGAAAAATGCTTAAATTAAGGCAAATTTGAGTCGTTAGTGAGGAGAAGCCAAAATAACTTCTTCAGGAATGGAAAATAAAATTAGCTAAAGATTTAGAATTCCAAAGTCGGAGATTTTGAAATTTGATTAGAGGAAGAGTTCCCCAAAAATTGGATAAACATTTGCTTGAAAAATCTAGACCAAAAAAGGGTACACAAAATTAACCCTAAGGAAGCCCTTCAAACTTTGATAACTCACAGTTCAAGATGAATAATTCCTAAAGAAATAAACACACTAGGCATGATCACAATTTGAGATATGATTGGGTTAAAATCCATCATTCCTCAAGGGGCAAATGATTTGTATAGAAATTAACCCTAAAAAGGTGTTGGGCCGTCACCTAGTAAAAGCTCAAGAAAGAGAACTAACCGGATTAGGCCATTAGAATTAAGTAGTATGGGTAGACGCAAGCTCTCTAACACCTAAGTCCACCGAAGTTTTGGAAATATTCTCCAAGCACATAGCTTGCCTGCAAAGGAAAGACCTAGTCAACATCTTCAAAGACTACAAGAAAACGATAAAGATTTTTAAGAAAAAATAAAATTAGAAAATAATTAAAAATAATTAAAAAAATGTAGAATCCCAACAAAATTCATCTCAGAGAACTGTCTTAAAACTATATATAAATAACCAATGGCCAACATCAAAGATAGCGAGACAAAACTTTTATAATCTATATTATGCTTACTATATAACCTCCTGACTTGGACATCAGAGACTCATAAAGAGGAGAACTACCTCTCGCTAAGAGTTCTCTTGTAAGTATGATGGAGATCCCTCCATGCCCCTTGATTTAAAGAAGCAAATCAAGTTAGGTAATTTCATTTTGCAGCTCAAAGGATGAATAAATCATCCTCATTTTATTTAAGTAATAAAACTGCAGGTCATGGATTTAAGTCAGCAGCAAACCTGTTTTAGAGAGATTAATTACTTAGGCCTCTTTGAGGTTTAAGTCTAATATTTTTCATTGGAATTGAAGTTCAGGAAGTCAGCTTTGCACCAAAACAAGTTTCATCCTATTTGGACTTCATTTAGCCATCCAAATTAGCCAATAAACCCAAGGTGTCCAAACTACCCAGTAGAAGCAGAATGTACCCGGGTCTGTTCATCTCATTTCTTAAGCTACATTTTGGTTTAAACCTTGGATTTTTACCTTTTTGGATTCCCCAAGATGTCTACTTTTAGGTCCAACCATTGAATGCCAATCATACCCAGAGGAAGTAAAGAGATCAAGTCATTTTGTCAAACCGGCCAGTTTTGGTTCAAAACTGCACGGTTAAATGTTTTAGTAGAATGACCCTACTTAAACATGGTTTAACCTTGATTTCTTTGTTGGGAGGCTTTGTACGCATCCTAAGGTTTCCTCCTATGTCCTGAAAACAAAATCATGCACACTTTTGCTAGGGTTAAAATTGATTGCAAAACCGGTCCAGAATCTGCCTTGGACCCGGTTTAAGAGCACGGTTGAAGTTTTCCTTCTCCAAAGGGTTTGCTTCTTCCATTGCTGAGTAGCACATGTCCCAAGCCATTTAGAAGGCCAAATGATCAGCTGCAAAAGGAGAAACCCTTGAAAAGAACAACCATTGGCATGCAAGCTCCAAAAGACCTTGTCTCTTGAAGGTGATTGGCTAGCCGTAATGCGGATTGCGCTTTTCGGCTGAACCACATGCTCTCAGTCTTGTAAACTGCATGATTAAGCTTAAGCATAGTCTAATTAAGTTGTAAACATCATTTATTAGCTTTGTTTAATGTTTTGAATGTAATTTGATTAAGTTAGAATAAGGTTAGTACACGGTTAGCGCTAACCATGTGGATTAAGCTTAAGTTAATACCTTTCCTCTCTAAGAAGGTAGGGTCTAGGTGTGTGCTTGCTTAGATGGGTGCTTGCTAGGCTTGTTTAAAAGAGAAACATACTGCCACTTTGTGAGATATATCAGATTTGAATCAAAAACCAGAATTGAGAGCATTGCTCTTGTTTCCCCTTACACACTTCACTTGCTTATCCTTAATTAGGCCGATTAAGGTGGTGATCAAGTAAGTCTTAACTCTTAATTAGGTGGTGTTTTTTTTATCCTAATTGAGGTTAAGGGCCCTAAAATCAAACTTAGTGGTGTTTATGTATCTAAGGGAGAGTTTAGGCTATCCTTTATTCATCCTTCATCCACACGGGTTCAAGGGAGGCAAACTGAATTCATTTGCTTAAACCATGAGCTTAGTGAATTCTAGCTTTGATTTCTTTCAATCCTTCATACATACCTCAAATTCCTTTCCCTTAATCATTTAGAATCCCTTGATTCTAAACCCCATCCCCTAACTCACGTTGTTGCTGCCTCACAACCAGCCTCTAACGTGCCACTTTCCTTGGTTTTTCATTGATTGTATTCTCTCTTGGTTTCAAGCTTTTGCTCTTAAATTGAGTTTGAATTTTGACCCTCGGGAGGTACATTATATTTAGTATCAGAGCTGAGTTTCTCCTTAGCTCGGTATTCGTCCCTACGCTCCCCAAACACAAAATCCAAACACATTCCCAAAGACAAACCACACAACTTGCTGTTTTCAACCGTACCAAGCAGAAATACAGCACGGTCACCCCGTGCCGCCATAGCACGACTGTGCCACCCTTATTCCATGCTATTTAACTTGTTTAAAGCCACCTAGCTCAAGCATGAGTGCTACAAGCATGACCTTGGAAGAGAGGTTTGAAGCCTTGATGAAGCAAAATGAGTTTCTGTCCAGAAAGATTCAAGAGGATGCACAAAAGAACCAAGAAACTCAAGCACAAAACGAATACTTGAGAAAGCAATTAGGTTCGGTTTTGAAGCAAAAGCAAAAACTGAATGAAGATACTCTTCAATCTGAACCTAGGGTACGTGAACAAGTCTTTAGTCATGAAGTTGATTCATCAAGTGAAGAGGAACCAACCAGAATGACTAGAGAGGAGCCACGGTTTCAAGCTAACTCTAATGACTTCAAAGTGAAAGTTCCTGAATTTGAAGGTAAGCTTGATTCTGAAGAGTTCTTGGATTGGCTACACACGGTTGAGAGAGTTTTTGAGTACAAGGACATCCTAGAAGACAAGAAGGTGAAGCTAATTGCTTTAAGGCTTCGTAAGTATGCTTCTCTTTGGTGGACTAATTTGAGTGCCAAAAGAATAAGAGAAAGGAAGTCCAAAATCAGAACTTGGAAAAAGATGAATTCCAAGCTTAAGGCTCGGTTTCTTCCTCCTACGTATGTTCAAGATTGCTACTCTCAACTCCACCACTTGAACCAAGGTAATTTGAGTGTAGAAGAATACACTCGTGAATTTGAAAAGCTTGTGATTAAGTGTGATCTTCAAGAACCAGAAGAGCAAATAATCATTAGGTACTTAGGAGGTCATGATCCTAGGTATGCTAATATTGTTGAGTTGCAAGCTTATACTTCATTTGATGAGGTATGTGTGCTGGCTCACAAGGTTGAGCAGCAAAAGAAGAATAGACAGCTCCCAAGACATGAAAATCCAAAGCCCTCACCATATGACCAAACCGTGAACAAGGGGAGTTCATCTTACACCCCTAAACCCATGGCATCCCTTTCCCCTACTCCACAAAAAAGCCAAACTCCACAAAAAGGCCTACCCCCATAACCCATACCAAAACCCCTTCCTAACAGTGTTCAAAGATGTTTTAAGTGCTAAGGCTTTGCCTACTTAGCATCAGATTGTACAAACCGAAGGTTTGTTACCTTGGCCGAATGGAAGGCAGTAGAGGAGGTCAAATCAGAGGAGGAAAATGAAGAGCATGATGGAGATAATCTTAAGGAGATAGTGGTAGAGGAAGGAGAAATGCTCACCTTGGACACCCACCATCCACCAAGAAGCAATGAGCATCTCGGCCTTCTTATCACTTTTGATGAACCACCAAACCTTTTCCCCATTCCACCCATAACCAAAACACTCAAACAAAACTTCTGTCAATCCATTTCAGAACTATTACTAGAAGCTCCTAATTTTGAGTTAAGAGCATGTGAGGAAGTGGTTCAAAGCAAGTCCAAGGAGTCCCCTATGTACAACACTCAAATCAGCAAGGGGAATGAAAGTACAAGAGTCTCTAAGCTCAAGAGAGACTTATTTGAGTGGCTGATTTTATTTCAGCCAAAACTGAAGCAAGAAGGGAAGGTAACTACCTAATCTGATTTGTGGACAAATCTTTTTCAATAAGGGGAGGATGATGGAGATCCCTCTATGCCCCTTGATTTAAAGAAGCAAATCAAGCTAGGTAATTTCATTTTACAGCTCAAAGGATGAATAAATCATCCTTATTTTGTTTAAGTAATAAAACTGCAGGTCACGGGTTTAAGTCAGCAGCAAACCCGTTTTTGAGAGATTAATTACTTAGACCTCTTTGAGGTTTAAGTCTAATATTTTTCAGTGGAATTGAAGTTCAGGAAGTCAACTTTGTACCAAAATAAGTTTCATCCCATTTGGACTTCATGTACCCATTCAAATTAGCCAATAAACCCAAGGTGTCCAAACTGCTCAGCAGAACTAGAATGTACCTAGGATTGTTCATCTCATTTCTTAAGCTACATTTTGGTTTAAACCTTGGATTTTTACCTTTTTGGATTCCCCAAGATGTCTACTTTCAGGTGCAAGCATTGAATTCCAATCATACCCAGAGGAAGTAAAGAGATCAAGTCATTTTGTCAAACCGGCTAGTTTTGGTTCAAAACTGCACGGTTAAATGTTTTAGTAGAATGACCCTACTTAAACAAGGTTTAACCTTGATTTCTTTATTGGGGGGGTTTGTACACATCCTAAGGTTTTCTCCCATGTCCTAAAAACAAAATCATGTACACTTTTGCTAGGGTTAAAATTGATTGCAAAACCGATCCAGAATCTGCCTTGGACCCGGTTTAAGAGCACGGTTGAAGTTTTCCTTCTCCAAAGGGTTTGCTTCTTCCATTGCTGAGTGGCACATGTCCCAAGCTATTTAGAAGGCCAAATGATCAGCTGCAAAAGGAGAAACCCTTGAAAAGAACAACCATTGGCATGCAAGCTCCAAAAGACCTTGTCTCTTGAAGGTGATTGGCTAGCCGTAAAGCGGATTGTGCTTTTCGGCTGAACCACATGCTCTCAGTCTTGTAAACTGCATGATTAAGCTTAAGCATAGTCTAATTAAGTTGTAAACATCATTTATTAGCTTTGTTTAATGTTTTGAATGTAATTTGATTAAGTTAGAATAAGGTTAGTACACGGTTAGCGCTAACCATGTGGATTAAGCTTAAGTTAATACCTTTCCTCTCTAAGAAGGTAGGGTCTAGGTGTGTGCTTGATTAGATGGGTGCTTGCTAGGCTTGTTTAAAAGAGCAACACACTGCCACTTTGTGAGATATATCAGATTTGAATCAAAAACTAGAATTGAGAGCATTGCTCTTGTTTCCCCTTACACACTTTACTTGCTTATCCTTAATTAGGCCGATTAAGGTGGTGATCAAGTAAGTCTTAACTCTTAATTAGGTGGTGTTTTTTTTATCCTAATTGAGGTTAAGAGCCCTAAAATCAAACTTAGTGGTGTTTCTGTATCTAGGTGAGAGTTTAGACTATCCTTTATTCATCCTTCATCCACACGGGTTTAAGGGAGGCAAACTGAATTCATTTACGTAAACCGTGAGCTTAGTGAATTCTAGCTTTGACTTCTTTCAATCCCTCATACATACCTCAAATTCCTTTCCCTTAATCATTTAGAATCCCTTGACTTTAAATCCTATCCCCTAACTCACGTTGTTGCTGCCACACAACCAGCCTCTAACGTGCCAGTTTCCTTGGTTTTTCATTGATTGTATTCTCTCTTGGTTTTAAACTTTCACTCTTAAATTGAGTTTGAGTTTTAACCCTCGGGAGGTACATCAAAGTAACCCTTTGATGTTCGCACTAGTTCCTTGAGCATCCCAGAAGAATCATATAAGGTCAAAAATATGCTCACGTGCGTGTGCGCACACACACACACACACACACACAGACACACACACACGATAATAACACTACCTTTCAGTATTGGTCTCGCTTTTGCAAGGTGCGGGAGATCTAAATGTAGACAACCTTACCTCCACCGGCATCCTTGCCATGAGAGGCCGCATATATATACATATACATACGTACATATATATATATATATATATATATATATATATATATATATATATATATATATATATATATATATATATATATATATATATATATATATATATATATATATATATATATATATATATATATATATATATATATATATATATATATATATATATATATATATATATATATATGTTGGGGTATGTGTAGGGCTGTCAAACGGGTCGGGTCGGATCGACCCATTTAATAAACGGGTCAATTTCGTGTCGGTCTTGAAAATAGTTTAGATTTGCTCAAAACTGAAAAATAACAAGTTTTCACACTAAACGGTCAAATCGTGTCGACGTCGGATCGAAATCGGTTCATTTCGGGTCGGGTTCGTGTTTCTCTCAGTAAATTCGGGTCGGTTTCGGGTCGGGTTATCGTGTTGAGTCAGACTTTGACAGCCCTAGGTGTGTGTGTATGTATCTATACACACGCACATATATATATATATATATATATATATATATATATATATTATATATATCATATACGTATACATACATACGTACGTACATACATACATACATACATACATACATACACTACATATATATATATATATATATATATATATATATATATATATATATATATATATATATAATATAATATATATATATATATATATATATATATATATATATATGATGAAGTATGACAATGATCATTAATTGGGTTTATATATAATATAATGTAACCACCCATTTAATAAATTATGAAGCCAAGACTAATAGTGGTTGTTATTTCTATTCTTCCAAAGTGTTACCATCCATGTTGTTATATGATAGAGTTCATAATGTTGAATGGAAAAATAAACTTTTCTTTTTTAATCAAGTAAATATTAATGTGCGTAATAAGATTTCAAAGAAAAGAAAACTAAATTTTTAATCAAATTAACACCAACGGTAAAAAGCTTTGTTAATAATACATTTTGAAATTTCTCTGCTTACATAGTCAGAATTAATATAAAAAATTATAACATCATATTTATAACAATGTAGTAATTGATTTTAATTTAATATTCTTAATTGTACACCTTAGTTTAAAAATAAGCTCTTAAAAATATTTTCATCCATCATGCTGGTTACAAAAAGCTAGCTGAAAATAAATGGCCTCAATTTTCAGAGTGTTTAAATAGATTTTCTAAGATCGTATTGTAGAGTTTCACCATATATAAATTCGAATTACTATATTTTAAATATCTGCATAAATATTTGTAGGAATATACAGAAAGGAAGAACAAAAAGGAGAGGGAAGAAGAGCATGGGTTGAGAAAAGACAAGAAACATTAATAATAAAGAAAATGTAATAATAAACCATCACAAAGGGTTTTAGTTGGTGGTATCCTTGCCGTGTCAGCATTTTAAAAGTCTAACCAAACCTGATCCATAGTCAAATGAATAGTAACATTAGACTTCGGTTAAATTAGTTTTTGATATAGAGCTAAAAATAATTTTTCCTTTCAAAATCTATTCACTCTTAGATACCTGCCACTGAGCATCTTTGCTGTCGTTTAGTGTTTTTTTTTTTTTTTTTTGTTTTGGTTTTTTGAAGTTATCATTTAGGCAAAGCTACCTTTGATATCCTTGTGAAATTGCGCAAATTATTGGGTGCAACGGGTTGGACATTTCATTTGTCCAATCGAGCCCACAATCATTTGTTTTGAGTTGTGTTTTTAGGCTTTGTCCCGCATTCTTTTTTAAAAAAAAGCTTTCTGGACTAAAATCTTGCAATGTTCTTCTTCGCATTTTTGCTCTGTTTCCTTAGGAGTGTTCTTGGTTGTTTCGATCTCTTTATTTTCTTTTTTTTTGTAATGATTCAATGCCTAGTATTAATCTCAATGTGCCTATTGATCTTGAAGATTCTTCAAACGCGAGTTCTTCTTCAAGTTTGATTAGGCTTTTTGACGATCTCTGTTCTTATTTACAATTTTGGAATTTTGTGTTATAATTTTGTGTTTTGATCATCTAATTTCTAGATTTTCGAATTGTATTGCATTCGTTGTTTTGATTCTATCTTCTGGATATGTAATGTAGTTGGAGGTTTGAATATCTATGGTTTTGTTATCAGTTGATTTTCAATGTTTGTCAGAATGATTTTTTATTTGTTTGAGTTATATTTTGTTATTTCTAATTGTTCATTAACGGTTAATATAGAATGTTTATCTCACATTAAACTAAAGTTCAAATCTTGAAGAATATATTTAGTCAGTATTATAAAATGTGTCTATCTATATTAGTAGTCAATTCACAATTTTGTGCTTAGTGGACTTAAAAAATATTCATTCTTACTAAATCTGAGTTTGCACAATAGGAAAAAAAATTTTCTCACTTTAAAAAGTTATGTGCTCAGTAAAGATAGTTATCAGCTCACTAGAAAAAAATATATATATGTTCAGCTCACTAAGTTAAGTTTGTGCTCACCAATTATGCAGTCTAGCTTACTATAAAAATTATGCTTGTTTTTGTAGAGTACTTCTATGCTCACTAGAAAAAAAAAAGTTCATCTCACTAAAAAATATGTTCAACTCACTATAATTATGCTCACCAATTATGTAGTCTAACTCACTATAAAGATTATATTTGTTTTTACAGATGATTCTTCATTTTTGCTGTCCACATTATATCAGTCTGTTGCTAAGGTCATTAATGTTGGTGAGTATGTTAGAGGTTTTTCTAATCAAGTTGGTGTTTCCAAAGGGAAAGGCACGGCTTCTAAGTGCAATTGTGTTGTGCCTGATAATGGTAATATTGTGGCTGCTGTGTCTAATTATGTTGTGGCTAATAAGGGAAAATATGTGGCTATTGATATTGAATGTGTTGTTGAAGTGAAGGAGGTTGATTAATTAGAAATGATTGGTAAAAGGGTAGATGAAACATTTGAGGTATACAATGAGTACGCTTTTTGTAAGGGTTTTTTCTGTAAGACGTGATAAGTTGAGAACGACAGAGGGTTCACAAGAGGTGCATTCAAAGGACTTTTGCTACAACAAACAAGGTGTTTTAAAAGGTGTCATGGCAAAAAAGATAAGACATTTGCTAAACGGTGCCCGTAAGTGCAATGGTAAGGGTAGGGCTATTTTTCACATTGAAGCCAATGGTGACTGGGTTTGTAAGGAGCATGATATGATTGATAATCAAGAATTGCTTTTGAAAGATAAGGTTCATAAGCTGAGGTCGCATTAAAAAAAAGTTGAGAAAGCTTATGTTGATTTTTTCTAAAAGATGAGAAAAAATTGTATGAAAGTTTCTCATCCTTTTCAAGTTCTAAGAAATGAGGTTAGGGTCCCCATTACTTGCGTTTAGCAAAAGGATGCCTACAATAGTTTTGCAAATGAAGTCAAAAGGACTTTAGATGGGGGGTGATGTCAATCGTTTCATGTGTGTTTTTTTAGAAAATAGGTGTGTCAATAAGCAAAATTTTTCCTATAAGTTTAGATTTGATGAGAATAATTGTTTGATGAGCTTCTTTTGAAAGAATTCACAAATGAAATCTGACTATTTATTCTTTGATGATCTCTTTGTATTTGATACGACATATAGAACCAATCGTTTTGAGATGATAAGCACATCTTTTGTGTGTATGAATCACCATGCAAAGAACGTTGTGATTGGATACATATTCTTGATGAAAATGAGAAGGTTGAGCGTTCTGTTTGGTTGTTTGGAACATTTTTGGAAGCTATGGATAATGTACAGCATAAAACTATGATGACAGATTAAGCATTTTCTATGGCAAATGCTATTGAAAAGTCTTCCCTTTGACAAAGCACAGGTTGTGTACTTGACACATTTTGGAGAATTTAAAAAAGAATATTAGTCATCTTAGGGTTTTTGAGTGAATTTATTGATAAGTTTGACCATGTTTTAATAAGGTATGAGGCAGAAATAGATTTTAATTTTTGTTGGAATAGGTAAGCTATGCTGTTTTTAAATTTTTACCCCCTTCTGTGACTGTTTTTTATTCTCTACGCACTAAGGTCACATATTTCTACTCATTAACTTATTACTTTCTTTTTGCTCATTGTTTTTATTGTATTAGACCGGTTGAAGAGTATAAATGTGCTGATAATGCTTGGTTGTTTAGACTATATCAGTTGAAAGAAAAATGGTGTCCAACTTTTTGCAGGAATATTTTGTCTAGTGGCATTTTATCATCACAGAGAAATAAGTCTACAAATGTTTCTTTGTCAAAGCAAGTCAATGCTACTTGTGGTTTGTTTGATTTTACAATATATTTTATGATGTTGTGATAGAGTGGATGATTAAGGAGAAGGATGCGAATTTGAAGAATAAGGACGGTTTCCTAAGATGTATTTTCCACATGTTAGCATTTTGCAACATGCTGTGAAAATATGTACAAATCTTTTGAGAACGGATACATTAAAGGGGAACGATGTTGTTAAGATGTGTGCAGCTCAACTGGGACTCGTTGTGATACGAAGCATATCTATGTTGTCTATGAGAATTGGTTTTTTGAAGAAGTTTGGGTTTATGGTTAGGTTCAACGTTCAATTTTCCATATCAAAATATTATTTGTGACTCCAAAAAGTACATTGAGAGTGGTATTCTTTGCTGCCACTATTTTCATATTTTCAATGTTCATTATGTGCCTAAAGTTCTTGATTAATATATTTTGAAATGATGGACTAGGCTAGCTAGACCCCCTCGAGATGTAGAAGAAGATTCAAGTAGTAATGTTGTTGGTGTTCCTGGTTCCCTATGGAGAGGTCAAATGCATAGACAGTTTAAGTCTCTTCTTCTTGCAAGTGAACCTCATCTCCAAGCAAGAAAGCTACGTGAAGAAGCTTTTCACAAGTTAAAGGTTGATGTTGGTGTTGTTGTGGGTTTAGTTTATGTTTCTGAAGTAGAAAATGATTAACAGGCAAGTGGTAGCAATCAAATCATTCATAACCTAATGGTTCTAGAAAGAAAGGTCAAAGGAACATAAGGAGGAAGAGTACGTCAGAGAAGATGTCAAACATTATAAGATCAAGGAAGGCAATATTTTGTTCAAAGAGTGGAAGGAGATGCATCACAACCTTAAGTTAAATTCTTTTCACAATCTCAGTGAATAAGTTATATATCCCATAATAAAGTCTTTTGTAGTTCACTAAAATTGTTGATAGGCTCAATAAAAATATATTATGTTTTGGCTCACTAAAAATGTTGATAGGCTCACTAATATTGTGTATATATTCACTAAAATTGTGCATTACTTCACTACGTCTTTCCCCTGCTTACAATGTTAGTCATACTACGTGCTCACTGAATTGGTTCGTTTGCTCACTAAACTTGTGGACATGCTCGCTAAAAATGTATTTTTCGATGATGGTTTAGGTTATTCTTACAGGTGCATGTATTTCGGCTGTAGATTTTAACGAAATGTATGGAGTGTTTTGCTTGATTTTTTATGAAAAGATTCTTACCAATCAGCTGAATCCTCCTTCTGAAGTTGCTAGCATTCAAGGGTTATTTTCTCCTTGCCTTTTTTGTTGCTCCTGCAAGAGATGTTTTTTTTGTGAGTTCGTCTTATTATGGTAATGTAAATATAAATGAATATGTTATTTAATTCTTTGAAAAAGGTTAGCTATGAATCCATTATGAATTCTTTGTTAGTATGTGATTTTTATTTTGGTAGCATTATAGTGTTTTCATTTTTTTTTTATGATTTCCTTTTCTGCTCTCTAAAAATAATATTTTGCTCACTAGACGTCATGTGTGTTATACAGGGTTGAAGAGAACACATTGGCTTTTAGCATTAATGAAGATTTTGCATCTAGCACATATAATAGTTTTTTTGTAATTCAACTTTAAATTTTTCATATGTTTTATTGGATTAATAAGTTATGCACTTTCATTTTTCTTCATTATGATGTTTTGGTAATACTATGACAATTCTAATAAAGTTGTGTCTTGTTTCTTAAAGTTTTTTTGTTTGTCTACATAATGAGATTTATATATCTTTTTTAATTTAGCAAATCATTTGGAATACTTTTAAAGTTTGTAATATGCTGATCACTGCATCAGTATCACAGCACACTAGTTTCATCATTTAGCCAAAACTATTTATACTTTTTTTTTGGTGATTTAACATTATAAAAGAATAGTATTTGTTGCTTATGAGATCGTGCGCACTACCATATATGAAACACTTTCTTAATATTAGTTGTAAGTTTAGATGATATTAGTCTCTAAATTAGTTTATGTCGTTGCTCACTATATAACGCTTGCAGCTCACTAGTTCTACATTGTAGCTCACTAAAAATTGCAATTTTTTTTTAGTTTTGGTGATTGAATATTCAATTTACAAAATGACAGTTCACCATTATGAAGTTTCAGCATAGTAAAAGATATGAAATACTTCACAAAGAGTAGTTTAAAGTGCATATGGTAGTATTGTCTACATTAGTTCTAAAAGTTAGCCTAACTAAAACAATGTTAGTGTGTAACAACTTGATCATATCTCAAGTTTCATTACTTATGCTTCTGGCATTGGATTTTGGTTTGCATTTGCATTCATTTGTGCCTCTTATTATGGAATTCCTTGGCCAACCTCTTTACTTTGTTCATGTATATATTTTCGTCGTTGTTGATGATTTCATAATAGTATTGTGCTCTCATTGCATCAAATAGATTCTTGTCCTGAAAAATAAAAAAATACTAAAGTTATTATGGATATTTTTTTTTCTTTTATTAATATGATTTATATTTAATGTAAGACATTTTTAAAGACGTACTTCATTCTTCTTGAAACCACATTGGCATTTATCTGTCTCTCTAAAGTACGGCTCCATCTATCTCATACAGAATACACCACAGTCTGTGACATTATTATCTGTTGCTCTCCATGGCATTTTCATTCGGATTGCTTTCATTTTTCTGACATCTTTATGTTTTGGATGGCGAACACTATCTTCAAGAAATCTTCCAAAAGCTTTTGTTTGTGTATATTCAACATTTGTTATAGTTTGTCAATATATTACAACATAAATAGTTCCCCAGTAAATATTTTTAGCTCATTAAATATGTTTGTCAGCTCACTAAATATGTTTTTAGCTCACTAAGGAACATGATTTATATAAACACAAATGTTTGCCTAACAGTATTTTCCTCAGCTCACCCAGTATTTTCTTCAGCTTACTTGTGTAGCTCACTAATAGACATAGCTGATAAAAAAAAAATATTGGTCTAATAAATAAATTTAGCTTACTAAGTATGTTTCCAACTCACTGGAGTACATGTACACCTCTCTAAGACACAAGTTTGATATCAACACTAGTAACTTCCCAACAAATAGGTTCAGCTCACCAATAATGTTCCTCAGCTCACTAGAACACAAGTATAGCTTGAGACACTGGTGAAATAAATAGAAGTAATTACCCTCAAATACTTTTAGCTCACTAACTATATTTTCCTAGCTCACCAGCTCACTAACTATGTTCCTTAGCAAATGCAACTGTTTATTTATTCATATTTATATGAATGTGTAAACATTATAAACACACCACTGATACATGTGTTTCACCTTATGTCCTTTTGTATGAAGTTATGTGCATGTTGTCCATTATGTCAAGTCTTTCTTTCTTTAAATAAAATCAGAAGATGAAGAAGTGCTTCTTCTGACATACTGGGAAGAGCACCTGCAAATTAGAAGATGAATAATATCATATTTAAAAGTTGTATAATACGGTAGACTAATTCATACTTAAATGTATTATATTATTACCTACTAGTTGTAACTTTTTGCCCATTATCCATTTGTCACATCTCTGAAATTCTCTTTCAAGTATTGTTTCAAAGTCATCTTCTCTATTTTGCTACATTTATGCAGGGGTCCAAAGTTGACTGCATTTTTACATTAGCATTAGTAGATTTTTAAGTATTTGAATATATGAATTGAAATAAGATATAATTACTATTGCATCAACCGATGAAAAATACCTTCCTGGAGAGTTTTGACTTCTTTTTTTGTCTGATTTGTTGAGGATAGCAGACTAGACATTAACCACATGTGCATCAAGGTATTCCCTTGGACGCATGGTTGACAAGTGATACCGGTTTGCAATATGTATTTCGATGTCGAACACTTCTTCAATGATATAATATCAAGAAAGTGTATCTTATGTTTGCAACTGTTTTTTGCTAATAATTTTTTTTAATTTAGGAGTTTCATGCTTATTTGGAGTCAAAATCTTATGATTGATAAAAAACATAATTAGCAATCATCCTCTCCTGGCTTGACAATTTCCCTATAAGCTTTGTCATTCTTTCCACAAAAGGTGAGCAATAGGGTTCTATCAAGGGTCTATTGTCTCTTTTTTGTCATTGTCTTATTTTCTTGCCATGCTCTTTCTCTACTAAATGTCATATCACAGTTTATTATAACATAGCTTACTAAATGCACATTATGGCTCATGGCTTGTCTTATTGTAGCTCACTACACATATCTTCCAGCTCACTAAACCTGAATTATAGCTTACTAGGATTTATTCAATTTTTTAAAATTCTTACCCATTTTATTTGTTGTTCTCTTTTTGCCATATTCTCTTCAGGCAGTTTTTTTCTTTTGTTTGCTCTCTTTTTGTTGCTTTATTAATTGCTGTTTCATTCTTTTCTTTACCAATAGATTAATTTTTTACTGTTATAATATCCTTATCCATTGGCTCGATTAGTGTCTCTGGCAAGGGTGGTGGCGTCTCAAATGTCTCTTGTCGTGGTTGTGTCTCAAGAACTTGTGATGGCGATGGAGGTTGTTATGTATCATGTGCTCGCGTGGGTGGGGAGGGTGGTGGTATTTGAAGTGTTTGTGGTGGTGGGGGTTGTGGTGCCTGAAGTGTTGCTAGGATGTGTTGGTGCTAGAGGAGCTGGGCTTTGGCTTTCATCGATCAATTTGAAACTTAGGAAGTCATTGCCCCTTTTTCTCGATCTAGGGCTTTTCCTTCTTGGACTTTTGGCTTTTGGGTTGCTAGTCATTTGTTTGCGCTTAACAAAAGCATTCTCTAACTTAGTTATTGCCTGCAGTACAATAGCTCTACTCCACTATTCATCAACATGACTCAATGGTGGTGTCTTAGGAGTTTCCTCTCCTTTGTCTTTTTGTTCCACAGTTGGTGATTTTGAGATTTGAGCTTCACAATATGAAGAGAATATGCTTATGGCTGCATCTCTTTTTTATAATGCTTCATTGTTATGGTACTTTTTTTGACAAGTATTGAATGCACTCGCTAAAACCTTTGTTACTTTAGCTATTTCTTCCATATCTTCTGCATGTAAACATCATTCAAATATTGTAACATGTTAGATGCACATTTATTTTATTTATTTTTCTTTGTTTAATTGATGGAATTGTATTAAATCATACCTCTGACTCGGATGCTTCATCATTTCGTGAACACGTGCTTGGCTCTTTATTCTTTTCTGGCTGAATTTTCGTTGCTTGTGCAACATGCTTTACTTCGTTGATCTGTATTGGAGGCTCGACTATGCCTTTTCCAAACCCTTTTGACAGTACTCTATTGTCAAGTTCATTACATTTTCTCTCTTCTTTACCCTTTCCTTCACCTTTTCTATAGTCCAACCCTTAGTTGTTGGGAATTGTCTCTCAACAGTCCTCCTCATGGGGAGAACTCTATCAAGATATAGTAATTGCAAGATACATGTTCATTCAAATCAATTTAGTATATGCTATGTAAATAAAAAGAGGTACTATTTCTTATTGTACTACATAAGTTAAGTCAAGAAAAACAATAATATTTAGTTACTAAAAAAACCTTCTACTCATGACATTGACTTCCTACTCACCAAAAAAGTAGACCGGCTCACTAAAATAGACTAATGTTCACTACCAACAAGTCCTCTTTGTTTGTTGGCAAAGCTATTTAAAAGTGATTTGTGCTCATTGTGAGTGTCATTCTAGCTCACTATAACAGACTAATGTCAACTATAAATAAGTGCCCTTAGCTTACTAAACATGTCCTGCTCAATAAAAATTATGTTCTATTTACTAAAAAAATATCTTCAAATCACTGATAGATACCAAGGCACATATGTGTTAATTCAACAAAAACATTAACATTTAACTATCTACTTAGCAAAATGTAATTTGAGTTACTAAAACAGACCAATTTCCACTACAAATAAGTCCTCATTGCTAGTTAGCACAGCTACCTAAAAGTGATCTGTGCTCAACAAAAATGTCATTTAGTTCACTACAAACAACCTTCTACTCACTAATAATGCTGATATTTTGCTTACTAAAAAATGCTTTGAACTCAGTAGCATATACTAAGGAACACTGCATAAGTTTTTTGGTTTGTTGTTATAGGTCCTTAAAAATGATGTTCTGGTTGCTGCAAATGTCTCTGAGCTCACTAAAAACATGTTTAGTAGATTGGACTGATAAAAAAGAGGCAGCTTACCGTCAAGAATAGAATAGGGTCGTCAAAGTTTGAAGCTTTCTTTTTGACAGATTTACATAGTCTATCAATGGTGTACTGACACCAATGAATTGTTGCTATATCTTCAACATTCGCAATATTTTACGCAAAATAGGATGCACAATATATATTCTTCAAGCCATTGAAGAAACATGACACCATGTATAAAACAAAGTTTCTCTCAAAACTTTCCCCTACATCAGTCTAGTGTTCGTACCAAAAATAAGTTATTTTTAGGGTACTTTTACACCTAGTTTATGCTCGTTTTAATCATATTTGTAACGTTTTTAATTGATTTTATTTTATTTTATAAATTTTGAATAATTTCGAAAAAATGGCCAAAAATGCAAGGAAAATGGTGAAAAATTTCGGGAATTGAAGAACCGGCCTAAACGGATTTGAACCCGCCCAAGAGTTGAAAAATTAGCCCAAAATGATAAAAGTTGAACCGGCCCAGTTAAAAAAACCGGACCGGTCCAATTACCCTGTCCCGGTTCACTTAAAACCCCTCCCCTTTACTCTCTCTCTCTTCGCGTCCCTCTTCTTTCCCTAACCCCCGAAACCCAGAACCCAGAAATCCCGAGTTCTTCTGCTTCGCCCTCATCGTCCCCATCCTCGCTCCACCTCTCTCTCTACCCGGTCTCTCTCTTTGAACTTCCAGCCCGTTATTCACGCTGCCATCACCACGACACCTCCTGCGTTGTCCTTCATCTCCACCGTCCAGATACCCACAAATCGAACGGTGAAGAATCAAGAGGTTCGTGTATTTATAAAGCTTGCAGACGCCATTGAAGGAAGGGAGGTAATTCTAGGGTTAGAGTAGGTTTAATTTCGGTTTTAGGTTTAGGTTTAGTTTTAATTTCGTTTTCGTTCTCGTATTCAAATTTCCGGGTTAATTTCAAATTAGGGTTTGGTTTCAGATCAGTTTTTGGGTTCAAATCTCATGTAAAAGCACTGCAATTTTGAGTTTGCTAGTAGTAGTTCCCAATCTTAGTTCGATTTTGCGAGAATTGGATGCGATTTTTGTGAATTTCAGTTGATTTCCCCCCTCCCCTATTTCCGGATTGTTCGATGTTGTTAAACTGGGTTCGATGAAATGAAGCTCTGGGTTCGTGGCTGAAGCTGGTTGCAGATTTCGTGAGTATTAGCTTTCTTTTGTTCTATTTCATCCCTACTTGCTCTGGTTTGGTTTTTCATGCTCTGTTTTGGTTTTGTTAATTTTCCCCTCCCCTGCTGCTGCTCGATTCATGTTCGGTTTGTTCTAATTCTTGGTTGATTGCTTGTACTGGGTTGTTATATTTTGAGCATCATATTTCGAACACCCATAATTCCCTGCCCTATTTCTTGTGTTCTGTTCTCTGTTATTCGAATTTCAGCATGAATTTCAGCTTGGTTTGATCGTTGAATGATTTGGTATGGTTTCGGATTGAGTGTATTGAATGATGTTGTCAATTTTGGGATACTGTTGGTTGTTTACTCGGTTTTGGGTAGTGCTTTGATTTGGTTGAGTCGAATAGCAAGTAGTGTTAACTATAGGTTTTAAATTAGTTCAAATTTGAGGTTAAACAAATCCTAGGTTTCGATTTTAGCTGAATAGCGTTGCTTGCATAGTCTTCCTAAAATGTTTTGTTGAATTAGGATGTTAGATTACTTTAAATAATTTCATTTAGTTTAGTGTAGCTAATTAGTTAATCCTCACTTTTTATAACCTAAAACTCTTCCATAGTCCCTGTGGAGACGACCCTCAAGTACTACAGCGAGAGCTGTACACTTGCGGCACTTTTATTTAAACTCTCAATTTTTTCCCAACAAGTTTTTGGCGCCGTTACCGGGGACGACGGCAAGAGATTAGGTCATCTTTTTGTTTTCGTATATTACTCTTTTCGTACAGTGTTTTGGTGATTTCATTAGTAGTTACTTAGCTGTTGTGATTTGTTTTAGTTGATTTCTTTATTTTGGTATCAATCGTCACTTATTTTAATCGTTTCTTCAAAAAAATCAAAAATCCAAAAAAATTTTGAAAAGCCAAAAAAAAACCCAAAAAAATTGAAAAATTGAAAACCCCTAAAAATTGAAAAACTTGAAAAACTTTAAAAATTTCAAAATGTCGGTTTTCAATTTCCCGTAATATGAGCACAAATCTTTTTGGAATTTTTTTTCAAGGCTTAATGATTATCGTGCTCAACTGAATCATAATTTTCAAAAATGGGAAATTTGTGAGGTCATTATTGAGGGTCTAAATATTGAGTCAAGGAGTTATATTGAATCACTTTTTCCTGGAGGTTTAATAGAATTATTATCTAAAACTGAAAATGAAGTTTGGGATTTCTTTGAAAAATTAGCTTGGGAAACCTACGCGTTTGAACAAGCTAATGAGACTTTTATATGCCCGACTCATGGAGAGTATGATTTTTATGCTAATTCTTACCCTTCAGATCACTTTATGAATTCCTATGACTCATATAACTCTTATATGCCTCCTGTGTTATGCGACTATTATGAATCTCCTGCTCATGATGCTTATACTTGTCCTTATCGTGAGTATATTGATGTTACATGTGCAAGTTTTGAAAAGAAGATTAACGATATGACTAAACAAATGATGGAGACTATAAAAGTGAGAATTGCTGAATATTCTCAATGTTTTGACAAAAATAGGGAGACTTCTAGTGAGATTAATTCTAGTTTAGGATCTCCTAAACTTGACATTAGTCTCTATGATGATTTTGAACCCTCTTGTTCTGCTAGGCCTAATTTGAATGAAAAGATGTGTTTGCCTAATCTAGATCAAGAGAGTGACCTTCCTACATCTCTATCAACAGACCTTGCACCCTGCACTAGCTCACTGAAAGATGTCACTGAAGATATCTTAGTTTATGTGGACCTACCCACCACTCTGAATGACTGTCGTGAACTGGAAGTGGGTGAACAATCTGATACTATTAGTGAGTTAGATATAAGCATCACACCTGAAGTTGAGCCTCATGATTTAGATAATTCTAAAGATATTTCACAGGAGTTGTGTGAAGAAGAAGTTGAGCCCACTATTTTGAACTTTGATGATGATATTCTTTATGCGGAATATGAATCTTTTTTGTGCGGGTTTGATATTACTGAAGGTCTTGATTTGGGTTTTCATGTTGAATAAGAAACATTCTCTTTTGATTCCATCACCTCTGACCTTCTATTTAAATTAAATGATAACATTATGCATATAGAATATGAATCGTTTTGTGGGTTTGATGTCGATATGAGTTCGAATAAGGATTTCTGTGCTGAATATGAATCATTTTCCGTTGATCCTGTCCAAGCTGACCTCCTCCTTGAATATTGTAATTCTCCCCTTTCCCCTCTTCTTTTATCTTTAGATCCTCCCGAGTCTACTTTTGTCGATTCTGAGACATTGATGCTTGATACTCGTTGTTTAGATTAGATTCGTGATGATAATGACATAAATAGACTCAAAGACCCCTTTGAACTGCAGGACTTGAATTTAGGCCGTCATTTAACCTCTAATTGTCAGATTTCCTTTGATTGGCCTTGTTTTAGTTCTCTCCCTTCCCCTTTTCGAGGTGATGTGAGATTTCATTTAGATGAATCAGATCACCTTAGATGGTTTATGTATTCATATAGTCATATCTTCATTAAACCATTGACTGGTGCATCTGATTTTACATATACATATCTCTCTTCTGATTGGGCTGCGAGCTTTGATAAGCTCAAGAGAGCATTGAGTTGCATTGAATTTATGCATCTTATTTGGGCCCTTCTTCATGTTTCTAACTATGTTCATTTTTGGGAGGATTGTGCCCGATCGTTTGATAAGCTACTAAGAGCGTTGGTTGGTTTTTATCTGAGTAGCTGCTTGTGAGTTGTGATGGAGTGGCTAATGCTCCATAAGCCTCATAGTTTGGGTACAACCTGTATCCAACCTGGTATGATCGTTTCAACCTTCTTCTCTTTTCCATTTCTTTTATTTCTTTTTTTGAACTTAGTTGTAGATAATTAGGACTGTGAATATACGGGTGATCAATCTTGAGGAGCAATTTGGGAAATGTTGAGCCATGTGGGCTATGATCACCCTTGGTTGTGTTATGATTTTGTAAATATTTTTAGGTGTTGATATCTAGGATTGCGAGTAGTTGTGAATATCTAGGATTGTTCTTGTGTATGTTTAGTTTCTTTGTTTGGTTTCTTTGATTTTGTATTTTGTTTCCTTGGTTTTGTGTTTCGTCTAGTTTAGCAAGTTTTGGTTTTTGTTTGAATAGTTTCCTTTTGTTCTCTTTTTGGTGTTTCAGTGACCTTGTTTTGGTCTTCCATTTTGCTTTCTTTTCTTTTGTCTTTTGTCCTATTTTAAGTTTCTTTTGTGTTAGTTTGGGATTAAGTAGATCCTTGATTTTTGTTTTAGTTTTTGTGAATATGTGTGTTTGCTTTGGTTTTAGTTTCGATTTTGGATTTCTTTTGTGATTTCGTTCTTCTTGGCTTTTGTAAATATGTGTGTGTGGTTTTGTTTTGTTTTTGGTTTTGTTTTTGATTTTTGTGGTGTCCTAATTTGTATATATTTGTAGTTTAGTGTGGTTTTACGGTTGTATAGCTGATGTGCTTGCTTTTTAGCACCTTAGTTCCCACAATGAGGACATTGTGAAATTTTGGTGTGGGGGTGAGGTGTCCATTTTTGAAATTTGAAAATTTTTGAAGATTTTTGATTTTGTTTTTGGGAATGTTTGTACTTATTCTGATTAGCTTGAATCCCCTGTACTTTATTTATTAGCTTGTATATAAATAAAATGTGCATGATAAGTCTCCAACTTCAAATGTGATATTCTAAGCCCTGATTCTAACTTCAGTTGTTCATTATAGGTTGTGTGATCCAGTCCTGATTTATCCCTTCATTGTTATCTTAAGGTTTTAGGTTTCCATGAATGATTCTCCCACTAGCTTGTAACACAATTACTTTGAAAAAAAAATGAATGAAAAAAAGTGCATTATGAATAAAGAAAGAAAAGAAAATGAAATAGAATTTGGAATGACAAGTATCCCTTTGAGGCATGCGCTACTGGGCATTACCCTTTGAGGCACGTGCTACTAGTGTTACCCTTTGAGGCAATATTGCTACTGGGAAAGCTTGCTTCTAATGATATTATGTCAATAATATAGTTGTATCAGCTAAGTGGGATTGAGTCTAATTCTGGTGAATCTAAGCCCTAGGATGATGATACACTTGCACACGAGCACCGGAATGGATTCAGAATCTTGATGTTCAATGGGGTAAAAAATTAGTGCTCTGATGTCATTTAGGAGGTACAGAGCTTTGAAGTACATTCTATATATATGCAAGGTCAATAACTGAGTACATGGGTGATTTAGCTGATTAGAATGTGTGCATATTTTTCCCAAATTTTGTACATATTTGTTTTGAGGAAAAAAACCAAAAAGATTTTTCTTTATTTTTGAAATAATTTTTGTGGGTATTTCACTTGGAAACCCTCACGAGACCTTACTCGTCCACTTGGTAGATCGAGGGGTTTAAAGGGTTTGTTGCATACGCTAAATGCAACCGTGATTCCTACGACAGTGAGTTAGGATTTTCTTCTCTTATTTTTCATTTTCTTTTAGTTCTGTAGTTTATTTTACTCGAGGACGAGCAAAATCTTAGTGTGGGGGTATTTGTTCGTACCAAAAATAAGTTATTTTTAGGGTACTTTTACACCTAGTTTATGCTCGTTTTAATCGTATTTGTAACGTTTTTAATTGATTTTATTTTATTTTACAGATTTTGAATAATTTTGAAAAAATGGCCAAAAATGCAAGGAAAATGGTGAAAAATTTCGGGAATTGAAGAACCGGCCTAAACGGATTTGAAACCGCCCAAGAGTTGAAAAATTAGCCCAAAGCGATAAAAGTTGAACCGGCCCAGTTAAAAAAACCGAACCGGTCCAATTACCCTATCCCGGTTCACTTAAAACCCCTCCCCTTCACTCTCTCTCTCTTCGCGTCCCTCTTCTTTCCCTAACCCCCGAAACCCAGAACCCAGAAATCCCGAGTTCTTCTGCTTCGCCCTCATCGTCCCCATCCTCGCTCCACCTCTCTCTCTACCCGGTCTCTCTCTTCGAACTTCCAGCCCGTTATTCACGCTGCCATCGCCACGACACCTCCTGCATTGTCCTTCATCTTCACCGTCCAGATACCCACAAATCGAACGGTGAAGAATCAAGAGGTTCATGTATTTATCAAGCTTGCAGACGCCATTGAAGGAAGGGAGGTAATTCTAGGGTTAGAGTAGGTTTAATTTCGGTTTTAGGTCTAGGTTTAGTTTTAATTTCGTTTTCGTTCTCGTATTCAAATTTCCGGGTTAATTTTGAATTAGGGTTTGGTTTTAGATCAGTTTTTGGGTTCGAATCTCATGTAAAAGCACTGCAATTTTGAGTTTGCTGGTAGTAGTTCCCAATCTTAGTTCGATTTTGCGAGAATTGGATGCGATTTTTGTGAATTTCAGTCAATTTCCCCCCTCCCCTATTTCCGGATTGTTCAATGTTGTTAAACTGGGTTGGATGAAATGGAGTTCTGGGTTCGTAGCTGAAGCTGGTTGCAGATTTCGTGAGTATTAGCTTGCTTTTGTTCTATTTCATCCCTACTTGCTCTGGTTTGGTTTTTCATGCTCTGTTTTGGTTTTGTTAATTTCCCCCTCCCCTACTGCTGCTCGATTCATGTTCGGTTTGTTCTAATTCTTGGTTGATTGCTTGTACTGGGTTGTTATATTTTGAGCATCATATTTCGAACACCAATATTTCCCTGCCCTATTTCTTGTGTTCTGTTCTCTGTTATTCGAATTTCAGCTTGAATTTCAGCTTGGTTTGATCGTTGAATGATTTGGTATGGTTTCGGATTGAGTGTATTGAATGATGTTGTCAATTTTGGAATAATGTTGGTTGTTTGCTCGGTTTTGGGTAGTGCTTTGATTTGGTTGAGTCGAATAGCAAGTAGTGTTAACTATAGGTTTTAAATTAGTTCAAATTTGAGGTTAAACAAATCCTAGGTTTCGATTTTAGTTGAATAGCGTTGCTTGCATAGTCTTCCTAAAATGTTTTGTTGAATTAGGATGTTAGATTGCTTTAAATAATTTCATTTAGTTTAGTGTAGGTAACTAGTTAATCCTCACTTTTTATGACCTAAAACTCTTCCATCGTCCCTATGGAGACGACCCTCAAGTACTACAGCGAGAGCTGTACGCTTATGGTACTTTTATTTAAACTCTCAATTTTTTTCCCAACATCTAGTTTAGTATGTACTATGGCATTTTGCTGAGTTTTGTTGTCCCATCTTCAAGATTCCATTCTTTCCTCCATTTTGAAATGGCTGCAATGTATTCAAGGCCTTTTGACTTCTTACCATAAAAATCTTCAATCTTCCTTCCACCAATTGGGAGTACTAATGTGAGATGCATATCTATGAGTTATCTCTATCTTCTTGTCACTTGTTACATATAGAATCACTAAGTAGGGGTCAATGTTATCGACAAACCATGTGCATAGAGCCTCTGGTAATTTAGTTACTTGCAACTCTAAGAATCCTCCAAAAACCGTATCCCATATTGCTTGTTGCTGTTCTCATTGAACTTCTCTACCATTGCAACAAACCCTGCTAGCGACATTCTAGTTTGGAAAGTTTTCTTGTACTTTGTGTCTGTCTCTGCAGGTTCTTGCACATGCTTTGGATCTAGAATACCAATGTTATTATTTGCTTGTTTGTTTGGAGATTTCTTTTAATGATCAAGTTGCACAACTAAAAGTTGTCCAGGCTTTGCAGGACTAGGACTTTTTTTGACACTCCCTTTCTTTTCTAGTTTTAGCTCTAGACATATGTTTTTTTTTTTTTTTTTTGAGCTACTTTGTGCTAGGTTTGATGCTTCTTTAATTTTCTTGATTCTTTTCATCAAGAAGTCATCTTTGGACTCAGTTTCATCTTCATGTCCATGTCGATGCCTTTTCTAAGTTGAGTCCTCTATTGTGTCATCTGTTTTTTCCAAAATTTGTTGATGAATGTTTGTGACTGTTTTCTCTAAACTTTCTTCAGGAATGTTTTGTAGCACTGGTTTGCTAGTGCTCTTTTCAGCTTCCTCAGTAATTGATTGTACGCTTGGGGATCGTCTAGGCTGCATTCTTCTTGCCCCCTGTTGTGGTTTTGTTTTCCCAATCTTCGGCTGCCCAATCTTCTGATGCGTTTGTAAAGTCTTCTTTGCCTCCTTTTTTGCTTTTTTCTCTGCCTTTTGTTTTTTTTTCTCTCACATCTTTTTCCTAAGGTGGTTGTGCTGGTTTGCCTAAACCCTGATCCCCCTTTTCTGGTTCACTGGGTTTTTATTTTTTTCATACCAAGCACATTTTATTTTTCGGGCTTGGTTGTTGGTGCTTGCATCTATTCATCTTCTGAATTTATTGGACTGTTACAAATTTTTCTATTCTTTTATGCTTCTTGTTTCATCATTCTCTTCTTTATAGGATTACTTGATGAACTGGTTTTCCCTTTAGAGCTTTATTCTTCTTTTAATTTTTGTTTTGAAGACTCACTGCTCTTGTTTTGGTCATTCTCAGGGCTTTCTTCTGTGTCGATACTTTTTCCTGCTCTTTTTCATTTGGAGATGTGGTTACTACTGTTGGTGCAGCAGGATTGTTCTCAAGCCGTGGAGCTTGTTCTTCATTTGTAATTGTTCACAGTATGTTATGTCAACAAACAAAATGCATTTTTAATAGTGCTCACTAGGTACATCAAAAAGCTCACAAAAACATAATGTATTACTCACTAAATGTGCAATATTTAACCTAATATGGAGCTCTCTATATACGGTTACAGTTCACTACACTTTCTACTCACTAAAATACATTGTCTGCACACTATAAATGCAATTCAACTGTTACTAAATATAAACTCACAAAATATAGATGATTACTGACTAAAATATGCCATGAACTCACTAGATATATGACATAGTTTACCAAAACACATTGGGTAGCTTAACTGGACATGGTACATTATATCAATAAACAACATGCATTTAATACTGCTCACTAGATATATCAAATCACTAAATGTGCAATATGTAACCTAATGTGGAGTTCTGTAAATTTGGTTACAGATTCACTGCACTTTCTGCTCACTAAAATTAAGTTTCTTCTCACTATAAATGCAGTTCAGCTCACTAAATGTAAAATGACAAAATATAGACATACCTTGTCCAGCATTACTAGTAATATCCTCCTCCATTCCTTCATTTGTATCAGGTTTCTTGTTTGCATCTTTCTCCATTTTTGTTGAAGATGTTTTCTTTGGGCTTCAATTGAAAAGAAAAATAAAAAATTTAGTACAGTGAAAGTATTATATTATGTACGTTGGATATATTTGACATGTAAATACCTCAAGTACACCACATCAAAAGAAATTGTCCCTGACAACTTCCATAATAATATCTTGAGGTTTTATATGGAAACCTTTTGTCTTTGATCTATCAATAATATTACATGTAATTTTACTGTTACATTTGAGTGTGCTTGGTGAAGTTATACACTAAGTACAAGTCATAGCTCACTAGCATATGGTATAGCTCACTAAAGCATATTGGTTAAAGAAATTTATGTCTATCTTAAGTATTGTCATTGTGATACCAGAAAAGTAATCTACTAATTTAATGCTCACTACATATGCTTGATAGCTCACTAAAATAGCACATATAACTCACTAACATGCATATATTGTGCATAATGAGTCTTTTTGATTTTTTGTTTTTTGTAGTTTTCTTTAGAATTATAGATAAAAGCCTTTTGCATGATATTAAACACATTAGATTAAGTGTTTTATTGTCATTATGTTGTCAGAAAAGCAAATTTTTGATTTACTGCTCACTAAATATGCTTAATGGCTCACTAGCACATGTGATGTAACTCACTAAAATGGATGTAAATGTATAAAATAACCATTTCTGAATTTTTATTCTCTTTTTTTAGTTTTTTTTTTGGGTAAAATTATAGGTAACAGTGTTTTACATGAAATTATACACAACAATTAAGTGTTTTACTGTCATTGTGCTAGCAAAAAAGCAATTTTGTTCTTCATGAAGTGCATATTAGTTTTTCAGGTTCTCTGAATAACATTTTTGAGGAGATTTTCCTTCATCACTTGCAGATCCCTTCTTCGATGCTTCTGTGTCATCAGTTTCCATTTGCAGACATTGTAAAATTGCGATTATGAGAGCGTGATTTCTAAAACTCTAGAATCATATTTTGTTCAAGTAGGTTCCCTTTTTTTGCTTGAATATGCAAATTAATTGCATTTTTTTAACAAATCCTACATCGAAATGCTTCCTTCAACTTTCAGGAATAATTTGTAAAAGATTATTGGCAAGAATCTCTAAAAAGTTGTTGCAAAATTTCAGTAAATTGAGCATGAATCTGAGCAACCTTTGGAGAGAGAGTGAACAAAAGTTTGAGAGGCTTTTTCCTGAGTTTGGAATGACAGTTTCTAGTAGCAGTTTTTTTGCGCATGACTTGGCGCACGACTAGCGCCTTGTGAGATGATAGTGGGGTCGGTTGTACATTTAGATATTTACAACTGGTTGGACCATATAGCAACGGGTGAAGTTGGAGCAATTAAGAGAATAAGTAATATTGGTCAAGTTGTAATTCCATCGAATTGGATTGAAAATTGCATGTCTTGCCTGCTTAATCAAGTAATCAGCTCATCAAATGAGCATAGATCACATCGTATCAAAAGGAGAACCTTGAACTCGGAGGTGGTGCGATTGATTTACATAGTTTTCAAAATTCCGTTCGTGCAATTATGCAGGGTTTTCAACTAGACTTGAGCCTAGGTTCCTCCCTCCCCCTGAGCCTAATGAACTCCACACGATAAGCTTTGAGATATGGACCCGCTAATGAGACTCCATCTATCCTTAAAAAAAAAAATTCAATCATCAGTTCATTCCATTACACTTTATCCTAGAATGTAATGCTTTATTAAGAGCCTATTTGCATGAGATCAAGAGGGAGTAAAGAGAAAAGCATATAAGAGTAAAAATTATTTTTACCCGTATTTGATAGATATTAACCAATAAAGTCTTAATCTATAGTGAAAACTGAAATCCTAAGTACATTAAATCTCGAGTTCGATTCCCACTTTTTATGTTGTAATTATATTGTTCTATTATTTGTTGCTCCTTAGAAGCCAAAAAAAAAATATTTGATATACATTAGTGTAGAATAGGAGTAAAGAAGAAGAATAATTCTTACCATTCTTTACTCCTCTTTACTCTCAAGTTCTTAATAACCCAATTTGAGATGTAACGATAAGTAAAGCTATTTATTAAAATAAACATAGTATGTATCATCGTGTTAAAATACCTTTCCAAACCCTTTCTTTTATCAAAGTCGAACATATATGTCAATTATTTTTCTTATCAATTTTCGTACCATTTCAAACATATTTAAGTCATCAACTCTTATTTACTTGTCTTATTAAAACTCTAAAACATGGATAAACATTAGTTACCTTACTACCCGTTACTCTAACCCTTCCTCATTCGTATGAACTCTTAATTTTCCATTTTACTCTATTTTATTCCTTTCCCCAACATGGACAATATTCAACTCCTCTAAAACATGGACAATATTTTATAAACGAAGTTTGTTTCTTTGCTATGGTTTCCCCTTTTTGTTATAGATAGAGATAAATAGCGAAGAGAGGTGGCTGTAACAATCATCAAATGACAAAATACAGAATTCATTCTCCCTCTCCATCTGTTCTGCTCTCTCCCCCCCTTCCCCCCCCCCCCCCCCCCCGGGCCAAAAAAAAAAAATCTTTTCTTGGTCTTCTTTCTGCTCGGCTAACCCCTGGATGGAAGAACCATATCACCACAATAATAGGAAAATGGCTCATCATGGCCCTCTGGCGATCTAAGCATACAAAGAAAAGCAAAAGAACTTCCCCCTTATCCTCCCAAACAGAACGAACAAAGCGAAGAAATTTAAAACCACAAACTAGTTTTCCTGAGTTGCTCAGAGCAATTGACGAAGCCGCTCATTTTCCTTTTTAAGAGCCCGAACCTCTTTCAAGAGTGCAGCTTGGTTATCCAGGATTGTATTTATAGCGGAAGACATATCCATCTGCAACTCAACCAACTCAGGATGGGTGAGACACGGACCAAGAGCATAAGAGAGGGATTTGCAAATAAAGTTTTTTCTTACATGGAAAAGGTCCGAATAATGAACTTGCAGGCCCAGCTTTATACCTCTTGTATATGGAATTGCCTCAGAATTTCAATGTGCAGGTTCCTCACATCTTCATGAATTGATTTTTGAAAGGATCCAAGCATTTCATCAAGCACGCGTTGAAATAGCTGAAGGGTGAAAGAGGAGGTTCCTTCCTGGAGGTCAGCTGGGGATGGTTTCTGATGCGGAGATGATGGTCCCTAGAGTGAAAGAAAAAGAGCTGTATCAGACTGGCACATGGCACATCACTACAAAAAAGTCGCAGCACAAGTGCCAGAAGAAGCCACCTTGTATATCAAAATCCACAGCATGTACAAAACCATAAAAAAAAATACAGAAAGAGTGGATAAAGGGTGAAAGTTGACTCATGATACTTAACCATCTAGTTTCTTCAACAACACTCTCCCAACCCCTTATATGCCTACTATTAAGTGCAGAGGGCTATTTTGCATATGCAAGTGACGTAAAGCCATCTATGATCATTACATTTGCAGACGGAAGCCCGGCTTCAGTGGCAGTTGATGTATCTGATATTGACAACAAATTGTTCTGTTCTCCTCGTGTTTCAACTCCTGTTTTCTTTGTTTTAGGTGAACCCACCGAAGCAGAAACTGCATCAGTAAAGGACGCTGTGGTGCTCATCCTCCCAGCATAGGTTGGAAATCTTCGAGAGAAATTTAAAGATGATCCTCCAGTAGACTCCACATTTGCCTGACTTGTAGCAAATTTCGAACCAAGACTCTGAGACAGACAGCTAAAAGGAACATGTCCTGGGATTCCTTGTGAAATTTCCAAACCACATGAGATATCTCTTGCTCTCAAGCTTGCAGAGACTGCAGCCAAACTAGTGGAGTAACCCATGCTTGACTGGCTGGTTGACGATAGATCTTGCGATGCAGCAAATGTCGAAGCCGTAGTGTTACCAGATGCCAGCAAACCGAAACGAGATGGCAAAGATCCCTTCTGACGGAGGAGAGCGAATTTATCTGACAGTGTCTCGCCGCCCCAAGCTTTTGGAGGAGAAATGGACGAAGAATCATCAGTTCTTGATGATGCACTGGAAGTGGACCCATGGAGGACTGAATGGATGCCATCCTGATAAAAGGCGAATGAACAACAGTTAAAATCTAAACTTGCAGTAGAGTTTCAGGTTCAACCTATATTGTCACATCTAGTAATTTAAGTCAATAGACCTGCACTGTTGGCATTAGCCTGGGAAGAGATTGACATGACATTGCCAAACTCAAGCAGAGAGTTATAGTTGAGATAATAAAGAAGATTTTATAAAAACTTGATTTTACAATTGAATTAACAAAGGAAGATTGAGATTTGAGTCCCCATATGAGAATACCCTTTGACAAAAACAAAGACTTTGATCTTGATGATGATCCCTAAAATGAGGACGAAAACCCACAAGTTGATGAACTAGATTATAGCTCCAAGCAAGGATCAAGCCTAAAGCAAATAAATTTTCTGGATTTTAATTTTTAGAAAGACTAGAGCCAACACTAATTAAAAGATGATATGTCTAGGATAAAGGTTAAACAACCACCTATACTAATCAACCAACCATTCAATCTTATAAGTCTAAATACCGAAGATTGAAATAAAGGGAGCACTTAACAATCACCACTCTCCAAGAGAAATAAATAAAAAGAGATTTTTTATAGAGAGAAAACAAACAACTCATTCAATAATCCTAATCTAGAAATCTGAAAATAATACGACGAATCAAGCCTTTATGTAGTAGGGTGCCCTCTATGAACTTTATATCAACCAATAGAATTACAAGAAAAAGAACAAATGAAATTCTAGTTAGTTGTACAATTCAAATGAAGAAAAAGCGGGACCAGTAGATAAAATGCAAGCCTGAAATTTGTTGCAGTTGTACTTGCTTGGTAGCATCCTCCACTATCCCAAATGGAGGAATTTGGGGGGATATTCAAGGGAATTTGGGGAAGGTATCCACCAACTTCCCATAAAAACTTAACCCCTAAGTCATCCATTTGATCGTCCAATTAAGCTTATACTCAAAATCGTGCATTCCCAACAATGATCCTTGTCCGGTTTAAACTTCATAACTCACTCGATACTCAGAATCTAAATGTGATCCATAGATTATTGAAAAATAGACATCCGGGGGTTTGCCAAAATTGGAGCCCGGTTGGCCATTCAAATATGAGCTAGAAGTCTGGGAAATATTCTGGACAACTTGTGCTAGAAGCTTTATCTGACATAATTCACCACTAACAAGTAAACCATAAACCGAATTAACGTAGGAATATGATTTGCGCTCTTGCTCCATTTCAGACTTCCCTTCTTCAAAAGAATTTTCCCTCAAATGCTTGTGGCCACTTCTGTCATTCCCAAATATCATCACCCAAGCAAGATTGATGCATCTGTTTCATCTCAACCACAGTATGGTGCTAAGGATTCCACCTTTCTTGACTACAGTGTTTTTTTTAAAAAAAGAATTGAGGGGCAACCTGAGCTTGAAATTCTTTCCCACTAACCCTATTACTCATAAGATTGTTAAAAACACAAATGTATTCATCAATGCCTAAGTGGAGTACCTTTTTATGCTTAAGCTTAGCTTGTTATGGCTTATTTGGTAGAGGTATGATTGAGAAGCTAGGTAAGCCTTTCTCTTCCAAGGATGAACCTCCATAGCCTTAACTTGTTGAACTTGAACTTGGATCTTCATGGTCTCATCAATTTGATCATAAAGTTGAACCTCTATGGCTTTTTTAAGGTAATGGACTAGCGAGGCATCCACTTGAATGGGAGTTTTAGGAAAGCTCTTATTCATGCCCAAGTTTTTCTCCTCCCTTGTTTCAACTTTCAACTAAACCCAAAATAAGTTCATTCTCCTATGAGACCAAACTAGGCTTTTCGTCTTAAACTTTGATCTCTTCTTGGACAACAATAGAATTTTTTTTCCAAAAGTTCTCTTCAAAAAGTAAATCTCAGTAGAATCTCACATCTATGTATAACTAAAGACATCTCTAAATTTTGATTCTAGGCTTGTCTTCAAGAGTTCTTTCTCTCCTAAAACATCTAAACCAATAATGGGCAAAACCTTGGAGATTTTTAGTAGCTATCTCAGGCCTTGGAGATTTTCAGTAGCTGTCGAAGGCCTTCTTTATTCGAACATCTTGCCCTAAGGTAACCCTCAAGGGTTTGGACTCATATTAAGAAGTGGTTTGAGCCCAAACTACCTTCAAAACAAAGTGGTTCTCTTATAACCTCTGTCACTTGTGTTGTTTGACTCAAGAGTCTCCTTTACTTGATCTTGATCAAGTATGATAATGTCTTTCATGGTCTAAATGAAACAAGGATGGAAGGAGTGGATGGAAGGAGTGGAGAGTGGCTGGCAGAAGGTACCATGGTCGTGCTTAGTATAGCACATGCAAGAAAGAGTCTGGATGGTGGCACGGGCATGCTAAGTGGCACAAGGTAGATGTGCGAAGTTTATGCATCAAAATTTTTAAATGCAGAATTTTGGCATGGACGCGCCAAGTGGCACAGGGTAGTAGTGCCAAATTTCTTCCTCTTTTTTTTCTTTACGATTTTGGCTATTTTGTGGAGTCCTTGACTTGTGTTTACGGTGGAAGTGTGTCTAGACTCTTTTTCTACGGCTTTTTTGTGGACTAAATAAAGAGATTAAAGAAGAAGATCTCAAGGTGAAAATAGCAAAGAAAATGGTAAAAACAAATCAAACACAAAGATTGATGGTTTTGATACTTACCCAAATGAACTTTTTTCTCTTTTCTCTGATACCAAATGTAGCATGTGAGAGGATAGTCGTGTGCCAAATAAAGGCTTTGATCTTAGTGATGATTCGCCAAATTGATGAGGATGAACAACAATCCATAAAAGTAGTACTTGGATGACAAATTCCCAAACAAACATACAACTCTAAGCAAAGACTAAAACCTAACCAAGTACATTTTTGTGGATTTTATTTGTGAAAACTAGAAGCAACAACAATCAAAAGAGGGTATGTCCAGGATAAAGGCTAAGCCACCACCTAAACTAATCAACCCACTATTCAATCTCACAAAGTCTAAGTATCAATGATTGAAATAAAAGGAGGACTCACTATCACCACTCTCCAATAGAGATAAAGAAAATGAGTTTTTTTTTTTTTTTTTTTAAAGACATAACAAGCAACAAGTTTTTTCATTCAATAATCCAATTCTTCAAATATGAAAACAATAGAAATCAAGCTAATATTCAGTGCGGGGCCCTCCTCTCCAAGTTTTATATCAACCAAAAGAATTACAAGGAAAACCAATGAAATTTTAGGCAGTTGTACAATTAAAATAGAAAAAAAGGAGAACCACTAGATAAAATTTAAGGCCGGAATTTGCTGAACTTGTACTTGGTGGCATCCTTCGCCATCCCAAATGGAAGAATTTGGGGAAGATATTCAAGGGGGAATTTGGTGGAGGTGTCCACCAACTTTCCATAAAAGCATAACCCCTAAATCACCCATTTGATGGTCTAATTAAGCCCGTAAATCAAAATCGTGCTGCAACAAGTTTAAGCTTCATAAGTAACTCGATAATTAGAATCTAAAGGTGATCCATAACTTGTTGGAAAACAAACATCCAAATCTATCCATCCATGCATAGTTTGCCAAAATTGGAGCTCATTTGCCCATTCAAAATTGAGCTAGAAGTCAAAAAAATATCTTGGGCAGCTTATGCTAGAAGCTTTATTTGACATAATGCACTACTAACAAGTGAATTATGAACCTAATCAACTTCAGATGATGATTTAGGCTCTTGCTCTGCAACAGGAAGCGTGTGCAGACCTGATAATGAGGCAGCCTCAACAATACTTTATTCTACATTTTCTCCTTAGAAACAGTTTAAATCCACCACCGCATCCCATATTCTCTTTCTTCATTCCCCTTCTCTAATTTTTTTCCAGTTTTCCTTTTGCACCCCCCCCCCGGGGTAGGGGGGAGAGGATAGGTAAGAACTCACATAAGATTCAGAGAAGTGTACGCCACCCATGAATCAAAGTAGAAATCTCACAATGAGATACCATGTAGTTTTGGGGGTATTTTCTCTTTTTAGAAGCAAAGGAATGTTGATATAAGGAGAGGATAAGCACACAAATAGCGCATATCTTTTAATTTCATCAAGAAGATCATACCAGCCACTAGGCAATGACCCTCAACGATTACCTAACCCAAACAGCTCGAAACAAAAACTGACCTAGGACCTAAAACAGGATAACCCAGTCTGTCTTGAACACAAACCTACCTCACCCAAATTTGACATAAGTCTTGACTTATCAATATTGCTTGTATTCTCAAGATGAACTTACTGCGCTAACTACTGGAAGACCTTAGAGCCTGAAATGGACTAACATGAATAAAGCGAAACTCAAAATTCTATAAATCTGAACAAAACCTGGCCTCCGCATCCAAACCAATAGGAGTTGTGATGGAGGTCCATCCATGGAGTCATCTTTAGCCCCTCAAAACAGCCAAGGAAGCTCAAGTTCAAGCGCCAAAGTCCAAGGGATTATCCAAGCTTTGCTTAGTTAAAGTTGCGCCACCTGGTTTTGTCTACCTAATTTCCTAAACCTCTACTTGGTTTAGAAGGGATACAGACAGCATATTGTGAAGTTCAAGAAGTGTTCTTTCCAATAAATCAACTCGCAAGTAGATTGGAAATCATTTGGCCTCTCAAATCAGAAGTACAAGTCAAGTGTGCAAAACTGCCCAGTTTTGCACACTTCTGGAAATGCGGCTGGTTTTGGGCTAAAACATCCAGGTTCTGCTTCGCAAGTTTTATGCCTTGATAATACACTAAAAATATTATCAAGTGGATATAAAAAATCTGAGCCAAATTACACACTTGACCAGCTATTATCCAACTGGCAAGTGGATTAGAGATCATTTAGCCCCTCAAATCAGCAGTACAAGTCACGTGTGCAAAACTGCCCAATTTTGCACAGTTCTAGAAATGGGGCTGGTTTTGGGCTCCAACGTTCAGGTTCTGTTTTGCAAGTTTTATGGCTTGATAATATACTAAAAATATTATCAAGTGGATATAAAAATCTAAGCCAAATTACACACTTGACCAGCTATTATCCAGCCAAAGAAGGGATTAAATCCCTTTACCTGGGTAATGATCAGGTCAAGAGAGTGCAAGTGGCTGAGTTTGACTTGTTTTTGGGATCTCAAGGGAGCATCCACTTGCAAGAGCACTCAATTAGTGACTACAACATCTGATTAGTCCTTCCCAAGCCATAAGTCGACATCTAAGTCCTCAAGATTAACAACCAAAGAGGTGTCAAGTTAAGGTCGCATTCTTCCTTTTGTGGGCTGTATTGATATCCAAATTTTCCTTTGATTAGCTCGCTTTAATTTGAATTTATAGCTGTTGTAAGCAAGTTAGGAGGGAGTATATAATTCCCCCTTCTCCAACTCATGTAAGGGTCTTTCGTCAAATTTACGAAAGAAGTTGAGCCTTAGCTTCTTTAAACTCTCAAACTCTATTCTAACTTATCCTTGCTTGTGGCCGAGTAACATGGTGATCTAGTAAAGTGGTGATTTAGCAAGAATCTTAGCTTCTCTTTGGTGGTGCTTTTGTATCTAAAGAGTAAAGGGCCCTAGTACTAATCTTGGTGATGTTTTTGTATCCAAGAGCGGTACTAGCTTCAGTTTCTTACCATTCTCTACACTAGTTGAGTTTAAGTTTTTATAGTTGCTTGCTCTCAATCTTGGCTCTACTTTCTTTCTTGTGAGTGTGAGTTAAGCCATAAGGGAATACATCGTTTTTGGTGTCTCCTGGCCTTGAACCACATCTCAAACACAACCCGCTACCGAAACACAATCCAACCACAAAGAACCTGGTTTTAAGCCTAGATAAGTCAGGAGTGCTAGCATGACTTTGGAAGAAAGATTTGATGCTGTTATGAAGAATTATGAAGATATGCGGACTTATAAGGAGGAGATGAAGACTCAGAATGAGTACTTAAGGCGTTAACTTGGAGAGGCAATGAAGCAAAGAAAGAAGAACATGAGGAGCTCGCAATCATCTAGCTCTTCTGGTTCTGTCCGAGGGGAAGAAGAGGAAGAAGAGAGCAATTTTTTTGGTTCTTCTACTGAAGAGGAGCCTTGGAGAAGACCAAGAAGGGGGAAGAAGGAACCAAACCAACCTTAATGACATTAGGGTTGAGAATGGCTTCACATCTTGAGAGAGTCTTTGATTACAAGGAGATTCCGGAGGATAAGAAGGTAAAGCTTGTTGCTCTTAGGCGTAGGAAGTATGCCTCTCTTCGGTGGATTAATTTGTTGGCCAAAAGAGCTAGAAAAAAAAAGGAAAGATTTGGACTTGGGAGAAAATTGAAATCCAAACTCAGAGCCCATTTCCGACCCCTTCTTACCTTCAAGCTAGTTACTCCCAATTACACAACCTAACTCAACGAACCATGAGTTTACAGGAGTATACTAGAGATTTTGAAAAGCTCTTAATAAAATGTGATCATCAAGAGGCCCAAGACCACACCATTGTGATGTACCTAGGATTACCTGATCCTAGGTGTGCTCATATAGTAGAGTTACAACAGTACTCTACATTTGATGAAGTGTGCGTTCTAACTCACAAAGTGGAACTACAAAAGAAATCCGAACCCCTCAAAAGAGACTTTCCCAAACCTCCACCCAAGAGTCAACCTTTTAACAAGGGGAGCTCTTTTTCACCTCCTAAACCCACGGTTTCAAACTCTTCCACCCCACAAAAGAATCAAACTCCACAGAAAGACCAACCCCTCAATAGACCAAATCCTGGATCCCTTAACACTGGAAGATGTTTCAAGTGCCAAGGCCTTAGTCACATAGATTCAGAATGTCCTAATAGGACAATCATCTCCTTGGGCGAATAGGAGGCTGCAAAGTGAGGAGGAAGTGGAGGAGGATAAGGAGGTGTATCTCATGGAGGAGCAAGAGGAGGTTGTAGAGGAGGCGGATAAGGGAGAATTGTTGGTGTTAACAAGGGCTTTGAGTGGCCTTAAAGGAACCAAAGAAGAACAAAGAAGGAACATATTTCATTCTAGATGTCCAGTTCAAGGAAAGGTGCGCTCTTTGATCATTGATAGAGGGAGTTGTGCTAATGTGGCCTCACTTAGCATAGTGGAGAAACTCAACCTCCAAGCCACGGCCCACCCTCATCCATATAACATTCAATGGCTCAATCAAGGTAAAGGCTTGCAAGTTAATTCACGATACTCGATTTCATTCTCTATTGGCATGAATTACCAAGATGAGTTGGGGTGTGACAATTATCCCCATGAATGCATGTCATTGTCTTGTTGGGAAGACCGCAGCCATTTGATAAGAAGGTTATGCATGATAGTTATTTGAACACTTATACCTTATCCAATGATGGGAAGAAGATTACCCTTTCCCATTTAAGCCCTTCCCAACTACACAAAAAGAAGCCACAAAAGAACCGAGAGCATTCGGATCTCTTTCTCACCTTTAGTGAGCCACTTCTTATGATTTCTTATCATGAGTGTAAGGCCTTTAAAGAGTGAATTCTCACTTCCTATGGTGAGTCCAAAAGCTGTTCCCCAAGCCATCTATTAACCATTACCCTACTTGATCATTTTGCTCATGTCTTTCATGAAAAATACCCTCAGGATTATGCCCTAAAAAAGTCATACAACATCATATTGACCTCATTCTCGGAGATATACTAGCAAACAAGCCCACCTATAGGATGAATCCTAAGGAGAACATTGAGGCCCAGAAAGCAAGTTGATGAATTGATATCCAAGGGGTTGGTTAGGGAGAGTCTTAGTCCATGTGCTGTCTCGGCTCTGTTAGTACCTAAGAAGGATGGGAGTATAAGGATGTGTGTGGATAGCCGAGTCATAAACAAAATCACAATCAAATATAGGCACCCCAAAATGAGAAGTTGTGTGATTCAAGAAGAAAGTACTCAATGTTTGACAAGGAATTCTATGCAATTGTGAAAAATCTTAAGCATTCGAGCCATTACTTGGTGGCTAGTGAGTTCATATTACATTCAGACCATGAGGCATTGAAGTACATTCAAGGTCAACGCAGCTAAACTCCCGCATGCTAAGTGGGTGGAGTATCTCCAATCCTTCTACTTCACAATCAAGCACAAATCCGAAAAGCTAAACTAAGGAGCCGATGCTTTATCAAGAACGCACCTACTCTTGTTTCAACTTGATGGTTGTATCCTTAGATTTAAGCATCTCTAAGTCCCTTTATGATGATGATGAAGACTTTAGAGAGCTTTACAAAGAATGTCAAAGGCATCCAAAAGGGGATTTCTCGATTCAAGAGGGGTACTTATTCACAGGTAGGCATTCCTAGGTGTGGCACCCATGAGTTGCTTATTAGGGAGATCCTTGGTGGGTCGTTTGCTAGACATTTTGGAGAAAACAAGACCCTTATAATCCTAAGGGAACATTACTTTTGGCCTAGCATAAGGATGTGCAAGGCATCTTGAGAAGTGGTGTAACATGTCAAGTGGCTAAAAGTCACCCACTCCCTCACGGTCTCTACACACCTTTGCCAGCTCATACTTTGTCATGGGTTGATGTAAGTATGGATTTCATCCTTGGCTTGCCAAAGACACAAAGGAACAAATATTCAATCTTTGTAGTGGTGGAACGCTTTTCTAAGATGGCACATTTCATCCCTGACAACAAAACTAATGATGCCACTAGCATTGCCTGCTATACTTCAAAAAAGTCATGAGATTGCATGGCATTCCATGGTCCATTATCTCGGACCGTGATACCAAATTCCTTAGTCACTTTTGGATCACATTATGGAAAAAGATGAGAACCAAGCTCAAGTATAACACCATTTATCATCCTCAAATGGACAGCCAAAACTAAGGTCACTAATAGGACCTTAGGGAACACTCTTGAGGGCTTTGATTAAGTCTAATGTTAAGGCTTGGGATTTGCATCTTCCACATGTTGAATTTGCTTATAACAAGGCACCTAGTAAGACAAAGGGGATGGCTCCCTTCAAGGTTGTCTATGGGGTAGATCCCTTAAAACCACTTAATCTTGTGCCGACAGCCATGAATGAGAAGCCCAGTGTGAAGGCAAACAAGAGAATGGAGGAGATTCAAAAGCTCCATGTGCTAGTCATGACCAAGATAGAGAAGTCCAATACCTCCTACCAAGCCCAAGCAAACAAGAGTAAGAGAAGAGTGGCGTTCTAGCTCAGGGATCTAGTTTGGATTCATTTAAGAAAAGAGTGTTTCCCATCCAAACACAAAAGCAAGTTGATGCGAAGGGTTCATGGCCCTTTCGAGGTCCCCAAGAGGGTGAATGACAATGCTTACAAGGTCAAATTGCCCAGAGCCTATGGAGTTTCAGCCACGTTCAATGTGGCAGATTTGAGTCCATAGTTGGAGGATGATCATTTAGCAAATTTAAGGGCAAATTCTTTTCAACAAGGAGAGGATGATGGAGATTCATCCATGGAGCCATCTTCAGCCCTCAAAACAGCCAAGGAAGCTCAAGTTCAAGCACCAAAGTCCAAGGAATTGTCCAAACTTTGCTTAGCCAAAGTTCTGCCCCACCCGGTTTTGATCCAGTACACAAACCCAGTTGTGCGTACTTAATTTCCTAAACCTCTACCTGGTTTAGAAGAGATATAGTCAGCATATTTTGAAGTTCAAGAAGTGCTCTTTCCAATTAATCAAGTCGCAAGTGGATTGGAGATCATTTGGCCCCTCAGCAGTAGAAGTCAAGTGTGTATGGCCCAGTTTTGCACGGTTCTGGAAATGGGGCTGGTTTTAGGCTGAAACACCCAAATTTTGTTTTACAAGTTTTATGGCTTGATAATACACTAAAAATATCAACAAGTGGCCATGAAAAATATGAGCCAAATTATGCACTTAACCAGCTATTATCCAGCTAAGGAAGGGATTAAATCCCTTTAATCGGGTAATGATCAAGAGAATGCAAGTGGCTGAATTTGACTTATTTTTGGGATCTCAAGGGAGCTTCCACTTGCAAGAGCACTCAATTAATAACTAAGACATCTGATTCGTCCTTTCCAAGTCCTAACTCGACACCTAAGTCCTCAAGATTAAGAACCAAAGAGGTGTCAAGTTAAAGTTGCATCCTTCCTTTTGCGGGCTGTCTTGATATTCGAATTTTCCTTTGATTAGCCAGCTTTAATTTGAATTTATAGCTGTTGTAAGCAATTTGGGAGTATGTAACACCCCCTGCAGCTTACATAAGGGTCTTCTTAGACCTTGCAAATGAGTCATTCGGTTCTGGTACAGGTCGAGTCATGTTCGGGTCGGGTCATGTTCCGATCAAATAACATTTCGGGTCGTTTCAGTTTGATTCGGGTATGGTTCGGTTCGGGCCGATTTTGGGTCAACCAATTTTTGTTCAAATACACACGTCATGCCAAAACAAGCAATTCTGTAGAAAATTTCAAGTCGGGTATGGTTCGGTTCAGGTCTTAGTTCTAAAAAGCGCAAAGCGCACTGAGACGCATAGGGTCCCAAAGCGTGAGGCGCAAGGCATGAGGCGAAGGCGCACGCATCATGGATGCGAGGCGCACTTCTATGCAAACTTTTTTAAAAGTATTTCATATTTCACAAAGCATGTTTTGTATAAATAAGTTAGTAAATGCATCAAAAATGTGATCAGACATCAATATGACTACTAAAACCACAAATAACCTTAAACTATGTTATCTGATCATCGTAGTTCCCCAATGCATGTACTTACAGTACAAGTTTAGCTCACCTTTTAGCTCCCAAGGGAGAAAAGAAGGAAATAGGTAAAGGCAAGGCTAAGAAAAAGAAGAAAGAGGGGGAAGATATAGCCTCGCATCCTTGAGGCGCACCTCATCCCCTTCGAGACAGTAACCCGGTAGCCTCACGCCGAAGCACGCCTCTTCAGCCTCGCATCCTTGAGGCGCACCTTATCCCCTTCGAGGCGCTAACCCGTTAGCCTCACGCGCCTAGGCATGCCTCAGGCGGGCTTTTTTAAACTAAGGTTCGGGTCAATTCGGGTTTCGGGTCCACTTTCGGGTGAGTATATTTCGGGTGTCAGGTCAGATATGGGCTCGGGTCGTTCGGTTCGGATTTCGGGTCTCGGGTCAGTTTTGCCAGGTTTAGGTCTTTTGCCAAATTTGTGAAGAAGTTGAGCCTTAGCTTGTTTAAACTCTCAAACTCTCTTTTAACTTATCCTTACTTATAGCCAATTAAGGTGGTGATCCAGCAAGAGTCTTGAATTCTCTTTGGTGGTGTTTATGTATCCAAAGCGTAGTTAAGGGCCCCAATACTAATCTTGGTGGTGTTTCTATATCCAAGAGAGGTAGTAGCTTCAGTTTCTTATCATTCTCTATCCTAGTATGACTTTGAGCTTTTATAGTTGCTAGCTCTCAATCTTGGCTCCACTTTATTTCTTGTGAGAGTGTGAGTTAAGCCTTGAAGGAATACATTAAGTTGTTTGCTTAGACATGAGTAAGAAAGCTTGATCATGGCAATGGTTAAGGCACCTTGTCTATTTGTAGACTGATATGAAGCGTAAAAGTGTCGTGCACAATACCCATATCCAAGTGTTTGTGCTATTTAGGAGGGAAGATCCCAGTGCCCATGATGAACATAAGTGTGATAGGGTAAATTAAAGACTGCACATAACATAGTTGCCGAGTCTATAGACAATTGACCAGATTGTGTAACGGTACTTGATTTCTTTTTTTAGCACATAACATAGTTGCCGAGTCTATAGACAATTGACCAGATTGTGTAACGGTACTTGATTTCTTTTTTTAACACATAAGAAAAGCTATATCCTTTTGATAAGCAGTGCAACGACGCTAAGGCTAAGCTAAAACCAACCATGGGCAAGCCCTAAAATCAGAACAAATAGAGAGAATATTGAACCTGTTTGGGCACTGTACTTGGTTTCCAGTCGAAAATTGAATGTACATCATTTACCCCTTCTGAGTGTGAGAATTTTCGATTAGGAAACAGGGAAGATATTGTTTGATCTTTTTTGGATTCATCAGGCTCATTCCAGAGTTTATCAAGTGAGGGAGTAATAGGCTGAACATCAACAATTGGAGAAAACACGTCCATATCATCCTTGAAGTTGCAAGTTCGAGTTGCATGCAACCTTGGCAATATTTTTCCACCTGTAAACAATGAGTTTCTACGAGGTGTTTCCCCTGAAGACAAATCTGTTAATGGTTCACCAACTGTTGCAGTGAAAGATGAGGATTCTGCAGAGGAACTTGAGCGCACATTTGTGGTCTGAGAAACATTGGAAGAGGTTGCCGAAGGAAGTGGATCAGGCATCAAAACCGAGTCTTCAACAGATCCTCCTAAAAGAGCAACCTCAGCTGTACAATTTCTCTCATTTACTGCAATTGGTCTCAATCTCTGCCAACATAAACCTGTAACAGCCTGATCAAATATTACGGCATGGAAAATCAGTAACTCAACAAATCAATGAGAAAGGATATCAAAACAAATTCCATCCATAACAAATCAATTATCAAAAATAAGTCGAAAAACTATCCTTTCATAGTGGACAAAACAAAGCAACAAACATCCTAGCCAAATAGAACATATCAAATAAAATCCATCCAGGACAAAGTACAATCTTAATAATTGCTCCATGAAACTGTTCCAAAATGAAACTAAAATCTATATCTATCACCCGATAAAACAAATTTTTTTAAAAAAATTCCGAACAGAGTTTGTTGACATATTATAGTATCCCACTATACCCTAATACCTCTAGCAAGACTGCTCTGCAACATGGGGAAATGCATACAAGACTGCTCTGCAAAGTGGGGAAATGCATACAGCTGCGAAGGCCGAAGAAGCAACACAGAGATAATAATCTACCTCCCCAAGTAATCAAACATTGCAGCCAGAAGAAATTTGAAGCACAGCTCAAGAGATTTCCCTGCTTTTAAATTTAAGCTCAACTCCTTTTACAACTGATAGCAATAGCTACTTCAGAGTTGACCAACGAAGAGACTAAGTGAGACCTATTTACCAGTAGATTTGAAAAACGACAGAAATTCTCACAGTTCAATGGATGTAGGAAGGTCGACAGCTACAAGAAGAAAAAACACTACGCATTTGTTATTCCAGCATGACTACTAAAATCTCCTGGACTAAAAACATTTATGATCGAGGAGATGGGGGGACTTGTCCAGCTCTTAAAGTGATGGCCGAAGAATTTGAAACAATGATCACAGGACCAAATTGTGGTGACAGCAGCAATGGCAGACTTGAAGTAACAACCATAATGTTGCTGAGCTAGTGTTTACCACATCTGTCTTGAACGACAGCTGTTGCAAAGTGATGAATAAATTTTCAAATTCAGCAAGAGAATTGCAATTTAGAGGTTTCTGATCATCCTTTGGAAGTTTAAAGAACACGTGTAATTCCAACATTTTGTCTTTCTAGAGGAACAACACTCTACACCTTTTTAAAAGCTACAATATTTATACGTATGCTACTATATGTGCAGAGTGCAATACAGAGAAGTAACAACATATGATGGACAGCAGCAACTTCCAAACTCATTATGTAGTGGCCTAGCACATAAGGGTGAATTGGTAACCTGACTAAACATAATTGCTTTGTGTCATGTAAAGATTGTAATGTGGTTCTATTAAAGAGATGGTTTCTCCCCAAAAAAAAGATTTTTTTCAATTAAACTTTAGTGCAGCTGACTCATGGAGCTCTTCGGCACTTGCACACTACATGCACCAGATAAGTACTTTGATTGAATTTTTACAGACGCATGCAGCTCAAACTCCTTGGGGAAAATCTATCTTGTATGTTGTAATGTGAATGGAGAGCTTCCTTTATTGTTTACACCAGTTATTCAAACACTGAATTAGGAATAAGCTAAGGAATTAAAAGTGTTCCCTCCATTACCCCTTTTTCTCTTCCTCGCATCCCCATCTGTCCAGTAACTCAACCAATTCTCAACCCATTTTTGTGGGTCTATTAGAATTAGCCTCTTTGTGGGTAGTCATACCAGCAAAGGTAAGACCGCTTACATATGAATCTCCCCAAATCCCGTGCAAGCGGAACCCACACTGGGAGGTGGTGGTTGTTGTTGTTGTTGTCGTATCCAGCCCCCACCAACATAACATAATTCACATAGCCTATAATGCATTTTTCCACCAACAACGCAGTCAGATTGGAGGGGATGCTGCACAATAATAAGACAGCAAGTATCATTAATTTCTTTCGCAATCCCTCTCACAGAAGCCTTGTACCCTGGCTAACCTTTTCTTGTGCGACAACAAAAGTACTCTAAACATTGAATTTTATTTATGTGAGTATCACGTTAGAGGATGACAACTACCAAGTGAAGTTACCTGTGAATTACCATAAGCACGAAGAACAGTGAAAGGTTGAGGTTTTCCACGAACATCATAGAAGACCACACAGCCATTACTTGTGCCAGCAGCCAAAATCCAGCCATCATCTCGGAATGCCAATGAAGAAAAAGGGGCTTCGTAAGAAATGCAAAATGTGAACTTCCTCATACCCGAGTCAAAAGTGTATAGCTTTTTATCTAGACCAACACTAGCAATGATCTGTTTTTCGGAATCAGATAAAGAGGTAAAGTGAGCAATTCAATCAGACCTTTGTTTTCACTTATTTTGAGAGTTTGCCATCAAGACCACTTAAAAAAATAAAAATAGACCTTATCGTTGGAAGGAGAGAAGCTAAGACCAGCAGTAGGGGCTGAGTGTTGCTTCAACCAAGATGCCTATGAAGAGAGGGGAAAAGCAAAACTAAAAGTAATGTTAGCACTTGAATAGTAAGTGTAAATTATGAATTGAACATGAAGTTAAAGTACAAATGTGTCACAAAAAGATATAAACAATGTCCTTCCCTAGAGAAGGCTGAAAGAAAACCATCTACCTCAGTGCAAATTGCCACAGACACAACGACATCGCACATTGCAAAAAAAAAACAAAAACAAAAACAAAAAACAAAAACCAAAAACCAAAAAAGTTAAAAGACTACAGACAGGAAATGCCACAAACAGAAAGGCATTCACTGTAATGCTAAAGATTGGAATGTGAATGATACAAACATCTTGAAGGAAGAGTTTTACATAAATGATACATATATTAAATAAGTGCAACAAAAAAGATCCTGCCAGGTTGCTATAAAGTTTCCTGAAACAACAACAAGAACAATGTCTCGAACAGAGTAATCAATATTTTCAAATCATACCCAATCAAAAAAATAACACAAATAAAACTATAGGACATAAATAGGACACAAGAAATGAACGAAATTAGCAATAAACTCTTCAAACATTTCATAAAACCCCCAAAAAAATAAGAGACTCATCAACTACAAACCTTTGGACTTCTACCGGTGGTATCCCACAAGTGTAGAGAGCCATCATCACCAGCTGTAGCCAAGAGATGTCGGCTAACCCGAGAATAGTCAAGCACTCTCAACACCTGGTTTCATACTCCAACAGATAAGCATTCAGCACAGCTCAAACAATAGGATATGAGACACAAAGAAAAGCAAAAATCCACAGCCAACCTGTCTATGAGGATCCTTCAATTCAGCAGCTCTCGCACCAGATGCAAGATTGTGAACAATGATTTCCCCATTTATACTAATGGAAGCCAAGTGCTCATCTTTGCAATTATACATCGCACCTGATATTAAACCAGAGTGACCTTTCAACCACTTGATACAGCGCTTTCTCTGCAGGTCCCATATTCTGACAACTTGACCACTTCCCCCCGAACACAAGTATCTCGAAGTCCTGTTGCTGAAGTTAATAGATGATATAGCTTCCTGGATACGCCAAAGTCAGTGTACACCACTAAGCATATCCACTAACCAAACCACATCTGAAACTAGCCGCAGATCTACACAGCAGCATAAAATTCTTCCTCTCAGTGAAAGTAAGTAGATTTGCTAAAGATGCCTGAGGGAATTTTCCCACAAGCATAGCTCTCATACACAAAAGTAGCAAAAAATAAATAGTACAGGAGATTCTGCCGTTGACGACAGAACATTGTGACCAGGTTGTACAGCTGTAACCAAGTTATTTAAAATGAAGCCTCGGACATGATTGCAGTAATTGGTGCACTCAGAATACCATGCTCATTGAGTAATGGTGGCAACCATGCGGAAAATCAAAATTGTTGCGGAGAGAAAATGCAGTTTAGTCAACTAGAAAACCTTTACGAGGCCGATCCGTCGCAGAACAGCCTCCTTTTGATTCCTCGTTGTACCAGGCCGTCCTCCCATTATGTATTTCAAGATAGACAAAAGTAGCAGCGCAAACTAAACAAAACCAAACCAACACTCTAGAATTCTCCCTAGGCCAGTATAGGGAAGGAGGGCTAAGTGTATGCAACCTTCCCCATCACATTTAATTCAAAGAGGCTATTTTCCATTGGAGGTTCCATCTGAAAAGAATAAAACTGCAAGGTAATATAGAAAATGAGGAAATTTATTGAGAGATTATCCTTTAGTCTACCATAATCCAAAGCTGGAAAAATTGCCAATGCTGATACATGAAGTCATGAAGATCTTCAAGAAGGTCTAAGGTCTTTTTATCTTTGGGTACAGATGAGTGGATTCCGATATCAACTTGGAAATTTGGAGTTTTGGTCAAAGGCATGAGTCTTAAGCAGCCTGTGATTAATTTAATTTCAACATTGATCAACACGTATGTGAAAGAGGTCAAGACTAATGCAAATTATACAAAGATAATCAAGTCCTAGAATTTATCTCCAAACAGCTAGCCTGCTAACCTACTTTTGTAAAACATAAGCTGTTATGCTTTGGTGTGCCTTATTTAATGTAATTTAATTCTCAGATTTTTTACTTAAGAGTCAGTTTAGGATGTATTCAAATATGTAATAATGGTGTAAGAGTCCACACGGTAAAAGGACACAACCAGTAAGCACAGAGTGCCTTGTGTATACAGGCCCAGAATTTTGCTCGTTTGCTTGGACTCATTTGCCTCAGCTACAAGCATCCATTTTGGATCCATAAGCAATCATACGAAATTTTAGTGGCTACTTTTTTTGTATATGTAATTTGTTTGGGACTGTATGCATTCAAAGTAGTTCATTTAGATCACAAAATTTTAATGCACAAATGGGACAATATTTTGCCTGGCTGCTTTAAGCTTGGTCGTTTTCTCCTTCCTTGCAGCTTCTAGGCTTTGTTACAGGTAAAGAGGCATAAGGAACAAGGCCATGCCAGGAGAAGAGGAGAAGAAAAAGAAGAAGAAAAAGAATATAACATAGCTGAAGGCTATTTGCGATATCCAATAGTTACAACGATGCCTAAACATTTTTAAGGCATTTACCCAACTTGTTTCCACAAAATATGCTTTGGGAACTATTTTTTCTGCACACTTTTCCGTAAAAATGTGCTTCACATCCATGGTTTGGGCGCCCCTATGCCAGTCGTGCCTATTAAAACTAAGTAGCCAAGGAGATAAAACTAACATATTAGTCCCAATTATGCATTTGTATGACTTACTTTTCACTCCAAACTAGCTCACAGTAAACATTCACTTCCTTCTAATAATAAGGTTTTCTCAACTTATAGGTATTTCCGTTCTATCTTGCTGCTTTTATTGTCAACGTATTTAGAAGTTAGCTATTTGAATAGGGACAGGAATACTATTTAGGGTTCGTTTGCTTCACTAGAAGGGAAATGGAATGGGATGGAATGGAATTTGAAATCTGGGAGGAATGGAATGGAATTTGATTCTTTGATATTATGTGTTCGGTATATAATTATGAAATGGAATCAAATTTTTTTTTTTAATTTTTTCATATCAATATAAATTATTTTCCTTCACATTCTCTTTCCTCCTTTCCCACTCCTTTTTGCTTTCTCTCACTCAAATAACCAGATCCATGCTCCTTCCACTCCGATGAAGGGTCCATGACTTCTTGCTCTCCCACAAGCATCCGGCATTCACTCGGTCATCTCTGCGCCCCCTCTCTCCCCTACTCATCCTCTCATGCAGATCTGGGCAAGACTGCATGGCAGGAGTCGCGTCTTCTCCTTCGACGACCAATTCCACTCCTTCACCACCACCACTCTGGCACCTTTTTCCCCTTCTCCGGCCCCTCTCTCCTTTTCTGCCATCCACTACGCTAGCATCACCGCATTCTTCTCCTAGATCTCATTCTCTACCACCTTCTCCTTCTCCAGCGTCGCCTTCCTCTCCCTCTTCGGCACCGTCGTCGTCTTCTTCTTTTCGATCTTTCTCGCTCTAGTCATTGCTCTCTATCTCAATGTGTAGGGGTTAGGAAACGTTGTGGTGGTCACCGGTGTGATTCCAGTAGTTGTCAGCTCCATATTCCTCCATGGTGACCGGTGGATCTGGTCACCTTCTCTCTCTTTCTCTTCCAATGGTTTTTCATATATGCTTGGCAGTTAAATTTTTTTAATTATAAGTCGGAAATGGGACTTAAATTCCCACCAAAATGTGGCAATCAAGTCCCACCCAAATGGGAGGGAACTTTATACCCGTAGGTATCCAGTCACATACCCTTAAAAGTCCAACCAAACAATGGGTATGGGAACTTAATGCCTAAACGCATCAAGTTCCATTCCTTTTCCATCAGCCAAACAAGCCGTTAACTACATAAGAGGATGTTGCGTGATGCAATCAAACAACAGTAAACATATAAGGGCGAACTATCATAAAGGTGAGGAAATGAGCCAAACTAACCAAACCAAATGGAAAAGGTATAAATTGATTTTTGAATAGAAATCTCTTAGATTAAAAAAGCTTGAGGCGCACAAAAGCGCAAAGGATCCTGAAGCCTGAGGCTCGGGCTTTGAGGCAAAGGCACGACTTTTTGGACATGAGGGGCATTTTTACTTAAAAATGCTTGAAAATCATTTCCAACCCATATTTTGAAAATAAGTTAGATGATAGCATTAAATAAGTAATTAGACATTACAACGGACCATACTATAGTAACCTATACTGTGTTCATAAATTCTAAAGGCATGTTAGAAAGGAGAGGAAAGAAAAGGAAGGAAACAATATTTGACAGCATATTAGGACGGAATGGAAGTACATTCTTTAATCCTTTTTTCCATATTATTGGCGGCACCATATTTCCCATTTATAAAGACCGGCGTAGATTATCCGGTAGAAAAGTATGGTAAAAGATTGATCAACCCTATCTTTATTAGAACACGATACCAGTCTTCAACTATAACCCTCCATCCAAAAATTAGGGTTTCTAAGTTAGAGTTCCTTAGTTTAATCTGTAACCGAAGCAATTGTATGCAATTAGACAAGGGTTTCTACCCAAAATTGAATAATATAGCAAAGGTAAATATCAATCTAAATGTATTTGAGTTTTTTCCATGGTGTGTGTTCCCTTTTCACTCTCTCCCATTATCTTTTTCCATAAAGCATGAGCTTGAGGTGTTTTGAGCCTCCGTCTGAAGTGCAAAAAAGTGTGGGTTGCTGTGGGGTTAAAGAATGGCCTGGGCTTGACCTCTTGCAAGGCGCAAGGGGTTGGACTTCGGGTTTTTGTGGAGCCTAGGCGCGCTTTTTTAAACGCAGAGAAATCTATTCCATCATCAAAATGCATAGTACTTCCAACCAAGCCCCCTCCCCTGCCACATTCGGTAAAATGCACACCGTTTACCCCTGGGTGTTGGACCTCAGTATACCATAAATCACCCATGATCGTGTGGGCTGGGTCCTATTAGACAACTCCCCCCTCCCCCAAAAAAAAAGAAAAAAAGAAAAAGCCCCTAAAGCTCATACATTGAAGCTTATGTTACCATACAGAGGTATTTCATGGGCTTTTAAGCACCAAGTATATGTTGGGAGCAAACTAGCGATCGTTGTCACTGGGCACATGTACAAATAGGGCTCTTCAATTAATAAGGAACAGGGCAGATTGGGCACAAGAAAGGCATATAGCTAAACTAGTGGTAATGGCGTACAACAACTTCATGAAGTCGGACATCTCTTTATTGCAATCTGTGCAATTCAGTTCAAGCATGTCTCCAATTATTCTTCTTTCTATGGTCTTCAGGGGAGATAACTCTCTGGTCCTTTACAATTTTACTTTTTATTCTAATTTTATTTTATTATTTTCCTGTTGTTTTATAGGCCTCTATCCAACATATTTTCCCTCCTTTTTTCTAGATTCCAAAGAGAGTTATACAGCCTAACATAAAAATACAGTAAGAGTTATGGGTTCAAACATGAATTCCCCTACGTCAAAATTTAACATAGCTTCAAACAAAAAGAAAATAATAACATTGGTCATTAACAAACGAAGCCAAATATTTAGTTTTAATTACATGCTTACATACCTTATTATTGTAATTTACGTGTGGGGGGGGGGGAATGAATAATTGTTTAAAGAACAAAAACTCATAGCTAATAATTTCATTGTCATAATTTGGATAACTCAAGTTCTAACTTAGATCTTGAAGAGTTACATTCTACTCTAATTTTTATCAGACCTAAATTAAAGATGATAGAAATCAGTTCGGATTACCCTTGGGAAACGCTTTTTAAACCTGTCCATTCCATTTGTGTGTGTGTGTGTGTGTGTGTGTGTGTGTGTGTGTGTGTGTGTGTGTATTAAGAACTTAAGACACATATCTAGTCTATAAATTTTTTTAAAAAATATATATGCTTATAAAATCTTTAAGATCTAACTGAATTTATAATACAAATACTCAAAAAGTTTTCCATTAGATATTAACAATTTTCGCCCCCCATTACTCTAAAGCTCTGGCTTCGCCCCTGCTATATAGCAATTATGCATATCAATCTATTAAAAAATCCCATGGTTTCTAGTTTTATATGTGTGCCCACACCCACCCCACCCCTTAGCTGAGATTAAAAAAAGCCCAAGGTGCATAAAAGCACAAAAGGTCCTGGGGCCAGGGTGTGGGTTTCGAGGCGAAGGCATGGGCTTTGACATGATGTGCACTTTTACTCAAAAATGCTTAAAAATCATTTCCAAACCATATTTTGACAAATAAGTTAGATGATAGTATTGAACAAGTTATTATACATCACAGCGGACCATCATATAGTATCTTATGCTGGGTCCATCAATTCCGAGGCATTTTAGGAAAAGAGAGGGAAACACCCCCCCAAAAAAAAAAAAAAGAGGAAGGAAACAATATTTGACAACATATTAGAACATAAGGGAAGTATTTCTTTAGTCCTTTCCATATTATTGGCGGAACCATATTTCCCATCTAGAGAGAGAGAGAGAGAGAGAGAGACACCAGCGTAGATAGGCCGCCGAAAAAGTATCGGAAAATATTGGTCACTCTAGCTTTCTCGGAAACGTATGGGAAAAGATTAGTCAACTCTGTCTTTATTAGAACATTGTATAAGCCTTGCACTACAGCCCAACCCTCCATCCAAAATTGGAGTTTCTAAATTAGGGTTCTTGAATTTAGTCCATACTAGAAGCAATTGCATGCAATTAGATGAGGGTTTCTACCTCAAATTGAATAATATAGCAAAGGTAAGAATCAATCTAAAGGTATTTGTGTTTTGCTGGAGTGTGAGTTCCCTTTTTATCTCTGTCCATCATCTTTTTCCATAAAGCACGGGGTTGGGCCATTTTGCCTCAGTTTGAAGCACAAAAAAGCACAGCTTTTGGGGGCTTACAGAATGAGATGGGCTTGACCCCTTTGCAAGGCCCAATGGGTTGGGCGTCGGACTTTTGTGAGCCTAAGGGCGCCCTAGCATCAAATAAGTGATTAGACACCATCATAACTATGAAAAACATCACAAATAGTCTTAGATAATATCCTAGAAAGTATAGCACACAATGGAAAGTAGTTAAATGCTTCCAAAGGTTAGCCAAGCCCAAGCATATCACATATATATTTCCCTGCCATACTAACATTAAAAATTAAAAAAAGGAGACAAAAGAATAGATTTCGAATACAAAGTCATAAACATACGGTAGAAGCTTCACAAGCACCTCTTCTATTCAAAAAAAGAAAAATATAAGGAAAATAAAAAAAAGAAAGAATTTGATGAAAATAAATTGACCGAACAATTTTTTGATAAGCATTGAGCAGGATAAAAGAAGAAAAAAATGCAGAAGAAAGGAAGGAGGAGAAGCAACAAAGCAGGCCGGCACTCCAATAACATCGGTGGTCGTTGGGCACCCACCAGCGAACTCGCCATTCATAGTTGACCAAAAGCCCCAAGCTGCCAGCATGAAACTCCATCAATTGACCCTCCAATTCTTAGATCTGGGGTTTTTGGATAAAACTTAAATATGAAAATTACACTAATTAATCAATGTTCAGAGAGATTTGGTGCAAGATTCATCCAGAGGCGAGCTTTCTTATGCTAGTACATAGGTAACTGTGCTCAATTTCACGAATTTTATTGAGATTTTATTCAAGACCTAAAAGGCGCACGCATGAGTTGCCTCGAGCCCGGCCTGGAGCGCAACTAAGCGCTTGCCTCCTCACGCTTTTGGAATAGGCATCGTTTGACCCACTACTGGGCACAGTGGTCCTCGCATTGCACCTACTTGCACCTAGCCGCGCCTGGGGCGTGCTTTTTAAACTAAGCCCATCCCTCAAAACACACACGCACATGCTCACTTACTCGAGAATACACTATACCCAGACACGTGTGTGCATGTATACATATAGGGACAACATCACATGTAAACCACTCCTATGACTGCAGATTCTCTTACGATGCAAACTCTAGCCTCTTTTTCCTTTAATTTCGTGTTCATTTTAAAGTAAAGATAAAATTGACACATTTTGAATTGTTAAATATTCATCATTTTCACTAACATGGCCAATAACAGGGTGCCATGGAAAGCGTTACAATCGAAAGGTGCATATGAAAAATCTAATATCAATCAAATATTTGAAATAAAATCATATACAAATTTAATTTAAAAAACAGCCAATTCATTAGTTTCGAATGTTTTTTTCAACTTTTCACAACATGACAATAAAAGATAAATCTTCCTTTAATTCAAAATATGTTTCTAAAGAAGGTAACAAACAATCGAAACCACTTCCTTTAACCCAACCCACTCCACTACCCACCTAGCCACTAAGTCCACCACAGCCATTGCCACCAACATAGGAGCATCTCACTAGCAAACCAATGGTGGGGTTTGCCAATCACAAGCAAGCACACCTATGGCCCCACCCCAAGAGATATGCTGCACTATCTTTGTCCCACCTATCACTTTGTGCCACCTATCACTCGTTCCAAAAACTAGTAGCCTATTCAACCACCAACCCGTTGCCTACAATCCTAGGCTAGTCCATCGAGCACATTGCAAGCTCCAATGTCTGACAAACCTACGACTAGATATATTAGTGGCCAATTGGAGATGCTATAAACCAAATTGAGCTCTCCTCATTGCTTCTCTCCTCCCATTGCAGCGTCTTCACTCTCCTTCAAAACCGTAACTATGTCCTCCCCATACCACTTCACCCATCGAGACTGCCATCAGGATCACATGTCCCAACAAACTACCCTAAACTTTCGCCAAAATTTGTCCCCAACCCGATCATGATGCCCTTCATTCTTTGCCACATCTCTTTTTCTCTCTCTCTCAATTAAAACCACACATAACTCGTTCCCCTTTTTGGTCCTGCAAAAAATGGGCCAACAAAAAGCTTGAGGATAGCTTACCACACTTCTCTTTCACAGCTGACAAACCTAGCAATGGTTGTGGTCATTGGGAGGTCCTAGCCACATAGGTAAGGGAAGGAGAGGCTCAAGGGAAACCATTTTTAGACCTAAAGAAAACGGAACTCATTTTTGTCAAAATTCCAAGTCATGCAATTAATGAGACGCGCCTTATATCAACCAGTGGATCCCCTTAATCCATCACTGCAAACCTATGAAGTTATTTCCACCCAATCATATGTCCATTCTGTGAAATATTTAGGGTTTTGGAACTAAATAGCAATACATCAAATATTGGCTCTAACTCTTGGCGGCAAATAAACAGGTTAGTTTGCATGAGAGGTTTGATACCTCTATATCTAGCTTACAAATCAACCTCCCTTGAGAAGACATAAGGTACTTCACCCAAGAAGCTTATATAGAATAGAAATTCTACACTCAATAGAACTCTTAATTTAATAATTTTCCATCCTTAAATAATGACTCACAATGGCCTTTTTGTAGGCAAATCCTACAATAGTCCTACAAGTTGGAAAATAAGAAAGAAAGTGAGATAAGGTTAATTCTTCATATCCCATTGTAATCTAAGGAAGTCCTGAAATAAGCATAATTCTTATTTCAACTAAACCATTAATAATAAAAGGAAAGAGGATAAAATGGAATAAAATAAAGAATCTTTTAAAATTCAAAAAGAGGCATTGCACCATTCCTCCCTCCTAAAAAGATGTTCGTCCGTGAACATATAAGTGAACCAAAAGATGAGGCACTAGATTTAGGCATATTCAACAATTGCTAAGATTTTAATAGGTATTCCACACTACTAGTCTTTGCCGAGATGGCATTTGCATGATCATCATGAATGACATAGTTGTCGAATTCACAAGGCCTTCCCAAAATTATATCACACGGACTCATATCACGCACAAAGAACCTTATGGGAACTGCAAGACCTCCTAAATTAAGGTCCAATTTCATCACAGAATCCACAATCATGTTGTTAGAAATCAAAGATATGCATCCTTTGAGGACGTTTTCGATGCACATGAAACTTTTTAATGATTTTCTTCGAGATTAAATTTACTACTACACCATTATGCACCAAATCATATGCTAAGCAAGTCACCCATTTAAGATAACGCTCCCATGCGCTTGAAAACAAATGACTGGACTTTTGGGGGCTTCAAAACTTCTTTTTATGCATATAAAAGAAACTTGTGACCGTGCATATCTTACCTACTCTCCAATCATTCGTCTTTAGCTTGCTACTGAACACAAATTAGGTGCAGGATCTTTTGATAGACCCTCCACAAGATTAATTACTCTTGCCTCCTGAACTGCATAAGTTTTACCAGGACAGAGTCTTTACGGGTGACCTTTTCCATTGCATTCACAACAAACCATAGAATATCGGGAAGTTGTTATCCTAGATCAAAGGCTTCCTCCTAGAGCTTCACTTCCTTTTAACATTCAAAACATGAGAAGTAGCCACATCAAGTGAGACAAAAATTTTGACCATATACAGCTACCTGAATAGCAGGATCTAGACCACCACCATAACAAATGATCCTTTGGGTCTCGGCCCCCTCAAATTGGCAAAGACTAACAAACTTCTGAAAATCTCAAGCATATATGTTGACATCTTTATTTCCATCTCTCATATTTAAGCCCCAAAGCCTGAATAAAACTATTCAGTATAATTAGGAGAATGAACTTCATAATCAAGGCATCTTTGAGTTGGGCCCATGTCAAGATGGGACCTTGAAGATCAAGTCGACACTTAGTATAGGTCCACCAATCAAAAAAAGCCTTACGGTAACGGCAAAGTTGATCTAATCTTCAGCCCTAACCCCTTCACAAGAAAAGATATTCTTCCTTTGATTTATCCAATTATAAAAATTCTCCAAGGTCTCCTTCTTTGGTAAAATTAGGCAAATCCATTATAGTCCTATAACCTGGGTTATGAAAGAGATTTGAGACTTAACATGACCCATAATGTTGTTATATAGGCCATCACAACTTGAAGCACCATCCATCACTAGTTTCCGTTGTTCATGCCACAACTCTTCCAGCAAGTGCTCGATTGTTGCTTGATATTGCTCGAGCATCTGGCTTTAAACTCCCTGACTTCCTTAACTTCCTTGACTAATTTAGCATTCGTCTCCACTGTGATTCAGATTACCCACCGACACTGACGTCAAGTCCAGCAGAGGAGGGGGGGATTGTATGCTATGGTAGCAACATAATGGATTAGTTTTTTGGATCTGTGACCTCTCCGTGGCAATAACATGAGGCAAATCCACAATTAATCTTATTTCTTGGCGAGTAAGAAAGAAAATAAGATAAGATTGATCTCCTAATATCCTACCATAATCAAATGAATCCTAACATAAGTATAATTCCTATCATAACTAAACCACTAACAACATAAGAAAATAGAATAAAGATAGAATAAAAATCTTCAGAAATCCTAAAAGAGCATTGGCATCAAAAGTCTAAACTATGAGATATTTTTATGCAAAGAGTTTTAAGATTATTTGCCAAGGTGGACGATCTTCGAGGCAAATGTAGCCAAAGGTTATCCAACAACCACGTGAGATCTTCTTTGTATTCGCACATGTAGATTGGTGTCTTAGTCCACCTACAGCCAATATCATATTTCACATGCAACGGTACAAAGATCATTCATGCATCATCATTGTACAATTGTCAGAATCCTACCCCTAGGATAAGGAAACAAACCTTGGCAAAATCCTAAAGCCCTTAGGATCTCTCTTAATATAGGACCCCGTGTAATTATAAAATCCTACATATGCCTCCACGATGTCCAACTAAATCTCACCCCATATGTCCCGCTACAAGATAACTATTACCTTATTGATGAGAAAATGGGAACTCACACATCAAATAATCCAGATGTAATAGTATAATCTCCAACAGCTCTAGACGTTCTCGGTGATTCTTTTCTGAATTCTCTATAATCCCCAACAACTCTTTACTTTATGTTCCGAATGTGCCAGGCAAAGCTATCTTTAAGCAATAATTCCAAATCGTGCACCACTAAATACCATGGAATTTTCTAGATTTCACTGATGTATCTTATTTTTGTTTTCTACCCTATGACACGAAAAGAAGATTGTCAAGGTATCATCAAGCAAGTGAAGGTCACTACTACTGATAATTACAATCTAACAGAGATACTGCCGCCATCTTGTTCAATTTGGAGTAAAAGCATTATAAGTGTAGAATAACTTGGGTAAGTCTTCAAGACGTCAAGCTCTGATGTTGAGACTGCCACTTCAGTGAATGATCCATGTCTGTGAAGATCAATTCACTTTCCTCTAACCCACCCGAAACCCCAATAGATATATAATCTTTGCCCAATTCCCTCGTCTCCACCCTCCAAAAATTTATTTCGACATACCAAAATAGCAGCAAATGTATTTTACGGGCACTATTACTTCTCAACCCACTCAGCTCTCCTCCCCCCCCCCCCAAAAAAGGAGAAATCTCTCATCCATAAATACAGCTAGTAATATACCAGAAGGGGAAAGCAAATTGAAATCCAACAAATAGCAGAGCCATTAGGATCTCTAAATCAAGAGGATTGTATGTATCTACCTCAGTATTGTCTCCAGAATCAGAAGCGGAAAGGGGAATAGTTCCCATGCTCTCCCCATTTTTACGCCAAAGGGTAATCTTCTTATCGTCTCCGGCACTCGCAACCACCAAGTCTGACCCGTCCATCATCACATACCATTCAAAATCCAAGAAAGAAAACAGCGGAAAGAAAGAAAGAAAATTTCAAAATCACGATTATAGAACACCCAAAATCACAACAACGCGGGTAGAATTGAGATTTGAGAGTGAGACTCACTGGTATGATTCCACTTGACCGAGTTCACTTGGCAACCCCGCGATGGCGTATAACTCAGTGTACAAGGATTGCCGGACTCCAACGAAACGTCAAACAACTTCACGGTGTCGCCCCCGCTTGCCGCCAGCAACGCCATTGCCTCTCTCTCTCTCTCTGGACAAACGGGTTGTAACTGTATCAGCGAGCAAAGGCACAATTAAATTCAGGATTCAAGAGTTAACACAGCCTAAGACGAACCCTGCATCATTTTCAAAATTTAAGTCTATGAGCAAACTTGGCGAGCCAATTTTTTGATTCACTGCTATCACTGTCACATTAATATTTTATCTAATTTTTTACCTCTCAATCCTCACTCTTTTAGTCGAAGGTTCATTATTTTACCCCATCAAATAAAATAATACTTATTAATCCACTCTACAACACACACCTTTATTTTTAAAATTAAAAAAAATCTAAAATCAATTTAAAATATTTTAAAAAATGACAAAACAATTAAAAAGAAAAAAATTTGGCCCGTGAGCCTGCTCATGGCAGCAAGCCGGCTCCTGAGGTAGGAACTGTGAGCTATCCACTGCAACTACTTCCCTCCCTCACTCCTCTTCTCTCTCCTCATGTTTGCCTCGCGAGCACTCCGTTGGATTTGCTCTAAAATTTCTTTTCTTTGTTATTAGTTATTACTATAGTACTGATTCTTATTATGAGCGGTTAATAACAAGTAGGTATCAAAATATTCAAAAAAGAAGGAAGACCACCAGTTGGAATTTTGGTGGGATTTTGTGGTGGTCAGTCAGTTTGTTGATTGAAGAATATTCAATCAAGACGTTGTGCAGCAAATGGTTAATAATTTCTGGCATGCTAGGAACCAAATTCGAGTGATTATTTATCTGTTCCATTGCTCCAGTTTGAATGACAGAGAATATCTACTCAGGATTGGGTGTGTCAATATTTTAGGAGCTATGCCAATCTTCAAGATCCCAGACCATCATCTTCCCCCTGATGCGTAGGATTTTTCTCTGGCTAATCTTTGGGCCCAGTTTGAAGGTGTACCGAGTGGACACATGACCTCTTCCATGACCTTGTCCCTTGCGATGCTTTGTGGTCGACCTCTAAAGTTGGGCTCTATTGGGGGGTAGGAGGTGCAACGACAGCTGATTCGTGTCTGCATTTGGGTTAATATCCATTGATCGCTTACTCCAAGCACATAACTACGCACTCGAACTGGCTTAGTCTAGGTTTATGATTATCTATGGAGGGAATTCAACTAACACTCAAATTTGATTTCAAATGCAAAGGAAGCAAGCTAAAATCAAAGGTGAGTCTAAGGAGAATCCGAGAGTGAGAGAGGGATGAATGTAATCTAAACTCTTACATAGATACAGATATCATCACTAAACTTAAGTTTAGGGCTCTTAAGCTTAATTAGGATACAGATATCACCATCTAATCAAGGCTTAAGACTCATTTGATCACCACTCTAACCGGCCTAATTAGAGATAAGCAAGTTAAGTGTTTAAAGAACAAAAGAGAACAATGCTCTCAATTCACTTTTCAAAGTAATATCAAAGCTGATTACACAAATGTGCCTTTTAAAGGCCTTATACACACGGCCTAGAGCAACTAGTATGCTTAGGAGATTTCCTTCTAAGGGAGGAAGACTCTTAAGCATGCTTAACATATGCTTAGAACTAAGCTAATTATAAAAGCTTAATTAACTTAAGCTAATTACATTCTGTGAGCTTAGTAAAGCAAAATAAATGACTAAACGCAAGTACACTTTTTTAGCTTAATATATCAGAATACTAGAGAAAAGAGGGGAAAAGCAGCCGTAAAGGAGTTCCCCTTTTCGCTGGTCAATCAGCTTGGATGGTGTCAAATCTTCCTTTGTTTCTTCATTGGTTAAGCCCTTTCCAAGGCTTATTTGCAGCTTGTGATGGTGTTTCTTGCAGCCTTGAACATGATTGGAAGTAATCAAGTAGCCAAGCAGCTGGACAAACCCTTGGAGGAAGGAAAACACACCTAACACTAAACCGGGTCCTAAAGCCTGTTTTCTGCCTGGTTTTGTGCCCTCTTTTAAGCCCACCAAAACTAGGCATGATTTTGTTTGCAGCTATTGGGGAAACTTTAGGATGTTTACAAACCCCCAAAATAAAGAAATCAGGGTTATGACTTGTTTAGATAGGAGAATTCCACCTAAACATTTACCCGGGTAGTTTTGGACTGAAACTGATAGGGTTGGCAAAATGGCTTCGTTTCTTCTCCTCTACTGAGCATGATTGGTTTTGCTTGCTTGGACCTAAAAGATAACATCTAGGGGAACCCAAAATATAGGACTTAAGCCACAGTGTAGCTCAAGAAATCACATAAACAAAACCGGGTACATTTTGGTCTGTGAACCCGGGACCATCTTCTTGACTCCTTGGCAAAATGTGAGTCATGGCTTGGACTTTGGAGGTTGTATTAGACCTTGCTGGACTTGTTGGACCTTCATCTAAGTCTTGGCTTGAGGGGACTCCATCATCCTCCCCTCGTTGAGAAGATTTGATCCTCAAATTAGCAAGGTAATCGTCGGCATGATAAGGGCTCAAATCAGCTACATTGAATGTAGCTGAAACTCCATAGTCACCTGGCAAATCAACCTTATAAGCATTGTCATTAATCTTTTCAAGTACCTCAAAGGGACCTTCAGCTCGTGGCATTAGCTTGTTCTTCCTCTTTGAAGGAAATCTTTCCTTCCTTAAGTGTATCCAAACGAGGTCTCCAGGGTGAAAAACCTTCTTCTTCTTGTGCTTGTTGGTGTGAGCTTGATAAGATGCATTGGTTTTCTCTATTCTGCTCTTCACCAACTCATGTATCTTCTGAATTTCTTCTACCCTTGCTAGTGCATCCGAACTAAGCTTTTGGTCTAATGGCCATGGAGTGAGATAAAGGGGACTAAGTGGATCAATCCCGTAGACCACCTTGAATGGCGATAAACCAGTAGCTTTGCTAGGAGCGTTGTTGTAAGCAAACTCTACATGAGGTAAAAGTAAATCCCAAGCTTTGGCATGAGATTTAATTAAGGCCCCTATGAGTGTCCTTAGGGTTCAATTAGTAACCTCAGTTTGCCCATCAGTTTGTTGATGGAAAGGGGTACTATACTTGAGTTTAGTACCCAACTTCCTCCACAATGTAATCTAGAAATGACTAAGGAACTTGGTATCTCGATCAAAAATAATTGATCTAGGTATATCATGTAATCTAGCCACTTCCCCAAAGTACAACTCAGCAATATGTGTAGCATCATTAGTCTTGTTACATGGAATGAAATGAGACATCTTAGAAAATCTATCTACCACCACAAAGATGGAATCTTTGTTCCGAGTCCTAGGCAAATCAAGAATGAAATCCATACTTACATCAATCCAATGAGTGGTGGGAATAGGCAAAGGTGTGTAAAGGCCGTGGGATAGAGTATGACTCTTCGCTATTTGACATGTACCACACCTTTTCGTGATGTCTTGTATGTCCTTCTCCATGCTTGGCCAATGATAGTACTCCCTTAGCATGATGAGTGTCTTATTTTCTTCATAATGGCCAGCTAATGAACCTTCATGTACTTCTCTAATCAGAAGTTCTCTTATGCTACACCTTGGTACACACAGCTACGTACCTTTAAACAAAAATCCCTTTTGAACCAAAAAATCACCTTTGGGATGCTTTGAACAAACAGCAAACAACTCCCTAAAGTCTTCATCTTCAGCATATAAACACTTTAGATGCTCAAAACCATATACAAGCATCTAACTGAAACAAAAGTAGGTAACCCCGGGATAGAGCATCGGCTCCTTGATTGAGTTTTCCAGATTTGTGCTTGATTGTTGAAATGGAACGATTAGAGATACTCAACGCATTTGGCATGACGTGAGTTTAACTTATGTTGGCCTTAAATATACTTCAAAGCCTCATAATCAGAATGCAAAATAAACTCACTTGCAACAAGATAATGACTCCAATGCTCTAAGAACCTCACGATAGCATGAAACTCTTTATCATAGGTGAAATACTTTCTCCTTGAATCACACAGTCTTTCACTAAAGAAGGCTAGGGGTTTACCTTCTTGAGTAAGAATACTACCTATACCAATTCCAGAGACGTCACATTCAACCTCAAAGACCTTCTCAAAGCACGACAAAGCAAGAACATGTGCTTGAATAAGTATTTTCTTCACTTTTTCGAAGGCAGATTGGGCTTTGGGGGTCCAAATGAATGATGTACCCTTAATCACCTCAATCTTGGGAGCCATTATGGTGTTGAAGTTTCCAATAGACCTCCTATAGAAGGAAGCTAATCCATGAAAGTTTCGAACATCATGTATACTGTGAGGAACAGGCCAATACCGAATGGCCTCAATCTTGCTCTCATCTGCCTTAATGCCATCTCCAGTAACAATGTAACCTAAGAATGTCACCTTACGAGTAAAAAACAGGCATATTCCTTAAGGTTACCAAATAGTTTCTCACATTTAAGAATAAACATGACTTGTATAAGATGATCTTGATGCTTTTGCTCATTCTTAAAGTAAATTAGAATATCACCGAAGTAAACTACCACAAATTTACCAACGTAAGGCTTGAATACTTGATTCATTAACCTCATAAAGATACCAGGAGCATTTGAAAGGCCAAAGGGCATAACTAGCCACTCAAAAAGCCCTCATTTGGTCTTAGAAGTCGTCTTCCATTTATCTCCTTCTCTAATCCGAATTTGGTAGTAACCACTTCGAAGATCAATCTTTGAAAACACTTTAAAGCCATGTAACTCATCTAGCATGTCTTCAAGTCTAAGTATGGGTTACCTATACTTGATTGTGATCTTGTTAATGGCCTTACTATCCACACATATATGCATTCCTCCATCTTTCTTAGGAACTAATAGGGCTGGTGCGGCGCATAGACTCAAGGACTCATGGATTAAACCCTTTGACACCAGTTCCTCAACTTGCCTTTGAATCTCCATGGTTTCCTTGGGATTCATTTTGTAGGCTAGCTTATTTAGGAGGACAGAACTAGGAATAAAGTCAATGTGGTGTTGGATATCTCTTTTGGGAGGTAAACCCGTGGGTGTCTCCTCAAGGAACAAATAACAGAATTTGTGTATGAGTGCTTTGGCTATGGGGTGAGATGGTAAAGGGGTTTCTCATTCGTCTTGGATATTCAATATCCACTCCTTAAAGGCCTTAAATTCATGATAAGAGGCCTTTAGTAATGGCTCATTGAAGGTAAGAAGCAAATCAGATTGATGGGGTTTCTTTTGAGGCTTATCTTTGTGGAGCTGAGATGGGGATAAAGGGGCTAAGGTAATCTTCTTTCCGTCCTCAGTAAAGGAGTACGTATTCAAGAAGCCATTATGCATTACCTTACAGTCATGTAACCATGGTCTTCTTAGCAAGATATGATATGCATCCATAGGAATAACATCACACCAAAGTTCATCTTGATAGTTCTTTCCAATGGAGAAAGAAATAAGGCACTGAGAGTTCACTTGGATTCCCTTGCTTCGATTCAGCCATTGAATGTTGTAAGGGTGTGGATAAGTTATGGTTTGCAAGCCTAGTTTCTCAATCATGCCAAGAGAAACTACATTAGCATAGCTCTCACCATCAATTATAACAGAACACACCTTCCCTTGAACCGCACAACGCGACTGAAATATGTTCTCTCTTTACGCATCTTTAGCTCCTTTCTGGCCACTTAATACTCTTCTCAAAACCAGCATTTCTCCTTCATCAGCCTCCTCCACTACCTCCTCTTGAGTTTCCTCAAGGTCATCCTCAAAATCTTCCTCTTTTTCCTCCTCCTCAAATACCTCCTTCACGGCTACCCATTCGGCTAAGGTGATTACCTTATGGTTTGGACAGTCCGAGGCAATGTGCCCAAGACCTTGGCATTTAAAGCATCTTCTATTGCTCATGGGGATAAGATTGGGTCTATTTTGAAGGGATTGGCTTTTTTGTGGAGTTTGGGTTCTTTATAGAAAGGAAAGGGGTGGATTTTTAGGCTTGGAAATGGGACTATAACTCCCCTTGTTAAATGGTTGGTTCCAGCTAACAGGCTTTGTGTTTTGAGGCTTACGGGGCTGTCTTGACTTCTTTTGTTGCTCAACTTTATAAGCAAGCACACACACTTTATCAAAGGCGGTATAAGCTTATAAATCAACTACATTAGCATACCTAGGATCAAGGCCTCCTAAGTATCTAACTATAGTTTGGTCTTCGGGTTCTTAGAGATCACACTTAATAACAAGCTTTTCAATCTCATAAGTGTACTCCTCTACATTTAAGTTAGCTTGTGTCAAGTTATGGAGTTAAGAATAGCAATCTTGAATATAGGTTGGGGGTAGAAACCGAGCCTTAAGCTTAGCCTTCATCTTCTCTCATGTTCGGATCTTTGCTTTTCTTTCTCTAACTCTCTTGGCACATAGGTTTGTTCACCAAAGGGAGGCGTATTTTCTAAGCCTTAAGGCCACCAATTTCACCTTCTTGTCTTTTGGGACTTCTTTATACTCAAAAACATGCTCAACTATGTGCATCCAATCCAAGAATTCTTTAGGATCAAGCTTGCCTCCAAACTCTGGAATCTAGACTCTAAAGTCATTAGAGCTTGCTTGAAACCTTAGTTCTGACCTTGTCATTCTTAAGGGTTCATCCTCACTAGATGAATCCAAAGTATGACTAGCCATTCGTTCTTGTCTTCCAAAATCAGATTGGGGTGGTTCCTCGCACATCTTTTGCTTTTGCTTTAAAATGGCACCAAGCTGTTTTCTCAAGTAATCATTTTAAGCTTTGAGCTCTTGATCACGTTGAGCATCCTCATTGCTTTTCCTCATCAACATCTCATTTTGGGCTGAGAGTGATTGATAATTTTTCATGACTGCCTCAAATTTCTCATCCAAAGTCGAACTTGAACTCATCTTGTGACTGGGGATGTGTTTGAGCTAGAACGGGATTTGTGTTTGGATTTGAAGCGGGAACAAATCCGAAAGGATGGAAGGGGATACCAGGCTAAGGAGAAACTCAGCTCTGATACCAAATATGATGTATCTATGGAGGGAATTCAATTAACACTCAAATCTAATTTCAAATGCAAAGGAAGCAAATTGAAATCAAAGGTGAGTCTGAGGAGAATCCGAGAGTGAGAGAGGGATGAATGTAATCTAAACTCTTACTTAGATATAGATATCACTACTAAGCTTGAGTTTAGGGGTCTTAAGCTTAATTAGGATACAGATATCACCACCTAATCAAGGCTTAAGACTCACTTGATCACTACTCTAACCGGCCTAATTAGAGATAAGCAAGTTACGTGTTTAAATAACGAAAGGGAGCAATGCTCTCAATTCACTTTTCAAAGTAATATCAAAGTTGATTACACAAATGTGCCTTTTCAAGGCCTTATACACACGGCCTAGAGCAACTAGTATGCTTAGGAGGTTTCCTTCTAAGGGAGGAAGGCTCTTAAGCATGCTTAACATGCGGTTAGAACTAAGCTAATTATAAAAGCTTAATTAACTTAAGCTAATTACATTCTGTGAACTTAGTAAAGCAAAATAAATGGATAAACTCAAGTACACTTTTTTAGCTTAATACATCAGAATACTAGAGAAAAGAGGGGAAAAGCAGCCGTAGAGGAGTTCCCCTTTTCGCTGGCCAATCAGCTTGTATGGTGTCAAATCTTCCTTTGTTTCTTCATTAGTTAAGCCCTTTCCAAGGCTTATTTGCAACTTGTGATTGTGTTTCTTGCATCCTTGAACATGATTGGAAGTAATCAAGTAGCCAAGCAGCTGGGCAAACCCTTGGAGGAAGGAAAACACACCTAGCACTAAATCGGGTCCTAAAGCCTGTTTTCTGCCTGGTTTTGTGCCCTCTTTTAAGCCCACCAAAACTAGGCATGATTTTGTTTACAGGCTATTAGGGGAAACTTTAGGATGTGTACAAACTCCCTAAACAAAGAAATCAAGGTTATGACTTGTTTAGATAGGAGAATTCCACCTAAACATTTACCCTGGTAGTTTTGGACTGAAAATGACAGGGTTAGCAAAATGGCTTGATTTCTTCTCCTTTACTGAGCATGATTGGTTTTGCTCGCTTGGACCTGAAAGGTAACATCTAACTTGCTTGGACCTGAAAGGTAACATTTAGGGGAACCTAAAAAAGCAAAAATACAGGACTTAAGCCATAATATAGCTAGAGAAATCACACGAACAAAACCGGGTACATTCTGGTTTGTAAACCTGGGACCATCTTCATGACTCCTTGGCAAAATGTGAGTCATGGCTTAGACTTTGGAGGTTGCATTAGACCTTGCTGGACTTGTTGGACCTTCATCTAAGTCTTGGCTTGAGGGGACTCCGTCAGTTTATTTTAGGCATAAGGGGGTGTTTCGGCTCTGTCACTGGTGTGATCGGGTGGGTAATGGCATTGTTCACTGTGGTTGTCAACACAAGGATAGATGCAAGCCATTCACGGCATGCTTATGGATATGCACCATGTTGGGTATGGAATTATGCAAGATGACTCACAGAGGTTTTATTCCAATAAAGTTAGAGGTTTTCCTCATGTTCCAAGCTTTCTTATGTCCCGACTGAGATTTAGTGGCTGAGGGGTCCTAGATGTCAAGTCGAATCGAGCCATTATTGGGTGTGGGGAAGGGTCGCCGGATGATGAGTTCTCTAATGATATGTCTACTTCATTGTCTTCTTCATTTGACATTTCCTCACCTGAAGACAGTCTCCAGCAAGGACGTAAATGACATTGAGAGGAGCACCTAAGTCCTTATTATCCGCAACGTGAGAGGTGGCATGGTCATTTTGTGCACAACGATAACGCTGAAGCTCACGTTAACATTCAAGCTCACGTTAACAGGAACGTCTATAATCCCCAAGACCACGTGGTTCCTAACGTGGGCTTGAATCACAAGGAAACTCCATCAATTTAATCCCCATCCTACATGCCATCCACTTCTCCGCCAGTGGTCCCCACGGATTTTACTCCTCAATAACTCAACCCCAGCTTCCCTCCTTTTCTATTCCCCTTCATGAATAGGGAGGGGCGGGTACGGGGCGGGTGGAGTTATACCCGCACTCAAACCCATTTTCAAAAGTCATCCCCATACCCACACTCATACCTATCAGGTTTTTAAAATCTATCCCCATACCTATATCCATCGGGTATCTCAGGTATTTCTGGCTTTATTTGAGTATGTACATATATTACAATATAATACCCATTGGGTACGATGGTTTCTTTTGCCTAAAGAAATTCAGAAAACTAAATTCAACTAGGCAAAATGTTCTAAAGAAATACAATACCCATTGGATTCAATAGTTCATACTTAGCTCATAAATAAAAAACTGCATTCTAGAAATGATTGAAATGAGAGAGTGAGGGACACAATAAATGAGCCAGAATTTTAGGTTTGTAAGTCATGAGTCATGTGACTTTATGTATCGGCATAGTAAATGAGTGATACAAATGGATGCATTGCATAGTCAGGGATGGCTTACGATATGGAGTTTTTCATTTTAAATAAATTATCAATGTTCAGAACTCAAAATTTTATTCAACAATTTATTTACCCTCCAAAAAATTTGGGCACGGGGCGAGTATGGGTATGAGGAGGGTGATGCCTATACCCATACTCGTACCTATGCTCATACCCATTTTTAGTGTACCCGCCCCATACCTATTTTTTCCCAATTTTTCATACCGATACCCATTATAAATGGAGCGTGTTCGGGGTGAATTTTTCAGGTTTGGGTGGAACTCTCATCCCTTTCATGAAGGTCTATTTGCACAAGCTCTATGCTCATGGACTGGGCCATTCCCAGTGGGAGATGCCTGCAAGTGATCCATCTCAAAGGACTGTGGGTAGTGATGCTCTACGGTTTGAATAGACTCACTTTGAGATTGTGGTCGAGGTGAGCACCCCGGTACAAAAATGGAAGTCCCCAACTGCTTATGATCCTCTTTAGGATAAGGGTAAGGAAATTTTGGAGTGCCCTCCAAGCTTGGATATGCTAAGAATTCATAAAAGGAGGAGTGAGGATCGAAGAAGAATTTGTTGATTGCAGAACATTTAATCAAGACTTTGTGCAGCAAATGGTTAATAATTTTTGGCATACTAGAGACTAGATTTGAGTGATTTAGATGGATTATATTTATCTGTTCCATTGTGCTAGTTTGGATGACAGTGAAGATCTACTTAGAATTGGGTGTGTCAATATTTTAGGTGCTCTCCTAATCTTCAAGATCCTGAACCGCCTCCTTTCCCCTGATGCCTAGGATTATTCTTGGGTTAGACTTTAGGTCCAGTTTGAAGGTGTACCGAGTGGATGCCTGACCTCTTCTATAACGCTATCCCTTGTGACGCTTTGTGCTTGACCTCTAGAGTTAGGGTTTATTGGGGGGCAGGAGGTTCAACGACGGGTGCTTCGTGTCCTCATTCGAGTTAATATCTGTTAATCGCTTACTACAAGTGCATGCCTACACACTCAAACTAACTTAGTCTAGGTTTATTTTAGGCATGAGGGAGTGTTTCGGTTCTGCCGCTGGTGTGATCGGGTGGGTCATGATGTGTACACTATGGGTTGCCAACACAGGCATAGATACAAGCCATTCACGGCATGCATATGGATATGTGTCATGCTGGGCATGAAATTATGTGGGATGACTCACGTAGGATTTATTCAAATAGAGTTTGAGGGTTTCCTTATATTCTAAGCTTTCTTACGTCCCGATTGAGATTTAGTGGCTGAGGGGTCCTGGTATCCAGCCAAATCGAGCCATTATTGGGTGTGGGGAAGGACGCTGGACGATGAGCTCTCTGATGGTATGTCTACTTCATTATCCTCCACATCTAACATTTTCTAACCCAAAGACAGTCTCTAGCAAGGATGTAAATGACCCCGAGAGGAGTACCAAAGGCCTTATTATCCTTAACGTGAAGGGTCGCATGGTCATTATGTGCATAACGGTAACATTCAAGCTCACGTTAACGTTCAAGCTAATGTTAACAAGAACATCAGTAATCCCAAGACCACGTGGTTCCCAACCTTGACTCGAATCACAAGGAAACTCTATCAATTCAATTCCCCTCTACCACCCCAGCCACTCCTGCGCATGTGGTCCCCATGGGTTCTACTCCTCAATTACGCAATCTCAGCTTCCCGCCTTTCCTATCCCCTTTCATGAAGGCCTATTGGCGTAAGCTCTATGATTATGGACTAGGCCATTCCCTACAGGAGATGCATGTAAGCAACCCATGTGAAAGGACTGTGGGCAGTCATGCTCTACAGTTTGAACAGACTCACTTTGAGATTATGGTAAAGCTGAGTGCCCCGATGCGACAACGAAAGTCCCCAGATCTTATAATCCTCTTCAGGATAAGGGTAAGGAAATTTTGGAGGACCCTTTAAGCTTAGATATGCCAAGAATTTATAAAAGGAGGAGTGAGGATCGAAGAACAGTTTGTTAATCGAAGAACATTTAATCAAGACTTTGCGCAGCAAATGGTTAATAATTTCTGGCATACTAGGGACCGACTTTGAGTGATTCAGATGGATTATATTTATCTGCTCCATTGCTCCAGTTTGGATGATAGTGAAGATCTACTAAGGATTAGGCGTGTCAATATTTTAAGTGCTCTCATAATCTCCAAGATCCCGAACCTTCGTCTTCCAGCCTGATGCCTAGGATTTTTCTTGGGTTAAACTTTGGGTCCAGTTTGAAGGTGTACCGAGTGGATGCCTGACCTCTGCCACAACACTATCCCTTGCGACGCTTTATGGTCGACTTCTAAAGTTGGGGTTTATTGGGGCGTAGGAGGTGTAGTGACGTGTGCTTCGTATCTGCATTCGGATTGATATCCGTTGATCGCTTACTCCAACCGCATACCTACGCACTCAAACTGGTAGTCTAGGGTTATTATAGGTATACAGAGGTGTTTCGGTTCTGCCGCTGGTGTAGTCAGGTGGGTCATGATGTTGTGCACCTTGGGTTGTCAACGCAGGGGCAGATACAAGCCATTCACGACATGTTTATGGATATGCCTCATGCTGGGTATGAAATTAGGTAGGATGACTCACTCAAGATTATGACGATAGAGTTCGAGCTTTTCCTTGTGTCCCTAGCTTTCTTACATCCTGATTGAAATTTGATGGCCGAGGGTTCCTAGATATCCAGCCGAATCGAGCCATTATGGTGTAAAGGAAGCACTGCCGGACAATGAGCTCTCTGATGGTATGTCTACTTCATTGTCCTCCTCATCTGACATTTCCTCACCTAAAGACAGTCTCCAGTAAGGATGTAAATGACACTGAGAGGAGCACCCAAGTCCTTATTATCCTCAATATGAGGGGTGGCATGGTCATTCTGTGCAGAGCGATAATGTTTAAGCTCACGTTAACATTCAAGCTCACGTTAACAGGAACGTCTGTAATTCACAGGACCACGTGGTTCCCAACGTAGGTTTGAATCATAGGAAAACTCCATCAATTCAATCCCCCTCCTACACGCCAGCCACACCTCCGCCAGTGGCTCATATGGGTTTAACACTCAATTATTCAATCCCAGCTTCCCGCCTTTCCCATCCCATTTCATGAAGGCCTATTCGCGTAAGCTCCATGCTCATGAACTGGGCCATTCCCAGCAATAGATTCCTCCAAGTGATCTATCTCAGTACGGTCTGAACAGAGTCACTTTGAGATTGTCGTCGAAGTGAGTGCCCCGGTGCAAACACGAAAGTCCCCAGATGCTTATGATCATCTTCGGAATAAGGGTAAGGAAATTTCGAAGGACCTTCTAAGCTTGTATATGCTAAGAATTTGTAGAAGGAGGAGTGAGGATCGAAGAACATTTTGTTGATCGAAGAACATTTAATCAAGACGTTGGGCAGCAAATGGTTAATAATTTCTTGCATACTAGGACCGAATTCGACTGAATAAGATGGATTATATTTATCTGTTTCATTGCTCGAGTTTGGATGACAAAGATCTACTTAGGACGGGGTGTGTTAACATTTTTGGGTGTAACGCCCCTAAATTAAACATGATTCACTATTTGTATTTTCCTTAATAATCCCTCAATTATAATATGATAAACCCAATGATAGGGGCATTACCGCCATCCAAAAAGGACAAGGCTTGAAACATGAATACTATAAATAACATAGTTAAGCATAACCTCAAACATATACATGTACACCTGATCAATCCATATATAATCAACTGTTAACCAATATAAGATTTTTACACCATAGTAAAAACAATTCACCATGTAATCTGCATCTCTATCCACTGAAGAATTCAATATACAGCTTTAAACTATGCATATACTGCATTACTTCTGATCTCTCCGGATTTCCTTGCTTCACTTATTCTCTTCAACTGATTTATTAGCATGAGGGCAATTCTCTAAGCATTTGCCTAAAACAACATGAAAAACATTTCGAACTATGAGTCGAAACTCAGTACATGCATTCCTGAATTGTTAAATGATCTCTGAATAAATTGTTTGGGCAGCCACTTTGCAATTCAATTTAAGTTAAAACAGTGAATGAGATGAATGTAAAATTGCATTGCTACTTATTATCTGATGGTGAACCCTTTGATACTGTTACGATCTATGGATAGGTGTACACCTGCCAAGCCAATTGGGGACCTGGCCTGAAGTCGCGTGGGTAATTGAAGAGCGAATGCCCTATAGATGATAACTGACGTGGTTACTAATTAACTGATAAATCTCTGTGTAAATTGATTCATTGATGTACTTATCAAAACATGATAACATTGATAAATACACTCTAATTTCTAAAGATACAGGCAATGGACGTACCTTGAGTATTTAAAAAATGTCATCTGACTTGATATGAGTCAGCTATTTCACAAATGTCATCTGACTTGATAACACATATGCATAACGGGGAACGATAATTAGGCCTCGACTCTGTTTCACAAATGTCATTGTAGATATGTGTAGTCAGTAAATGATCCTTGCTCACATAATTGAGTAAGTAAAAGTATGTGTAATAGAAATTGAGTAATTAAATGGTATACATAACTTGTGTATTTCAATATAACTTGAAAACTGAATTGATAAAAGGAATTAAATTTGACATAAAGTAAATGAAAGTAAAATAGTCCACAATGAGATAAATGAGATAAATGAGATAAATGAAAGTTAAATAGTCAAATCTTTAACCTGTTGTGTAGTCTTCCGCTGCAATTTTCAGTAATCATGTCATTAGCATTTTGGGGGCGTTACATAGGTGCTCTACTAATCTTCAAGATCCCGGACCGCCGTCTTCACCCTGATGCCTAGTATTTTTCTCAGGCAAATCTTTGGATCCAGTTTGAAGGTGTACTGAGTGGACGCATAACCTCTTCCACGGCCCTGTCCCTTACAACTCCTCGTAGTCGACCTCTAGATTTAGGGTTTATTGGGGGGGTGGTCTAGCAACGTGTGCTTCGTGTTTGCATTCGGGTTGATATCCGTTGATCCCTTACTTGAAGCACATACCTACACACTCGAACTAGCTTAGTTTAGGTTTATTTTAGGTATGAGGGGGTGTTTCGATTCTGTTGCTGGTATGGTCGGGTGGGTCATATTGTTGTACACTGTGGGTTGTCAACATAGGGATAGATACAAGCCATTCACAACATGCTCATGGATATGTGTTATGCTGGGTCTGAAATTATGTGGGATGACTCATGCAGGATTTATTCTGATAGAGTTCGAGGTTTTCTTCGTGTTCCAAGCTTTCTTACGTCCTAACTGAGATTTGGTGGACGAGGGGTGATCAACTATCGCAAGCGCACAGGTAGCCATAATATAGATAAAGATATCGTTCCTCAGGGACTAATGTAACTTACTGAGTCTTATCTGTCAGAATGTGCTAAATAAAATTCTAATTCAAAAGGTTCGATTTAACAACTTCTAATTCACTATTCTGAATCAATCAAAGAGAAAATATGTCTAGGAATTCTCGTAATTATGAAAGGGTATTGGATCAAAACGACAATCATGTGCTTTTCTCTAATTGGTTAATCTCGAGGAATTGCAATCTATCTAGAAATTTGATCTATTCTTTCGAAATCAATCAAATTTGCCTAAATTAAGCAAAAGTCGTTCTTTCAAACTAATTTGCCTTAATTCAAGTTAAATATCTTCAATTACTCTCTAGTCCTCCTCACATGCAAGTATCTCTTTCGAGACGAAGTTATGTCAAGTTTTATCAAGCAGTCTAATGGCCAAATGTCACCTTTCAGTTTTTCACCTGATTGTTTCAAGTAAGTAAGCAAATTTTGGCCAAAAATCTACTGACAACATGATAGACGCTTGATAGAATGAAATCAAACCAATCATGAAAATAAGCACAATTCTAATCCAACTTCACTTTAATAAAGTACTAAATCCCTAGACAAAAAGTAAACTAATCACACATGATTAAGAATTAAACAAACTAACCAACAATCCAGCGAAATCTAAGAGAAAGGTTTGACTGAGATGGCCTTCAACCAAGGGCTTTAAATCACCTCGAAAACCAAATACGTACACTCAAGATTTCTCACCAAAACTAAAATCAAACTGGAAATCTTAAAAGAAACAACAAAATTTGAGAAGAGAAAGAAATTATGCTAAAGCTTTAATCTATGCTAACTCTATGCTTGTGTTCTTGTTTCTACTATTGCAGAACGAGCCCTTTAATAGAGGGGCTTGATTGATCTCAGCCACACAGCTGAAGGAAGATGAAGAGGTAGCAGTTTCATACTCACCTCAGTCCGTGGCATGTACCACGATCCGACCATGGTCTGGGCTGGAATCGACTTTCTGCTCTTTTCTTGCTCCACGGGCATAGCAACTCATAGGTGTCCGTGAGGGAAGTCAAAATACATCTATTTATGGTCAAATGCTAGGTTAAAAGGTTTAAAATCCTGCAAAACACATCAAACAACTGTACCCAAGCATAAATCGAGAATAGGAGTGTAAATAATAACATTAAGCACATAATTGTCCTAAAAATGAAGCAAAATAGCCTTGAAATGATGTGTAATTTAAGCATTTATCAAACTCCCTCATGCTTAAACTGTTGCGTGTCCTCAAGCAATGCTAAAAATAAAACTATGCATAACTTCCTCATGATAGACATAGGTAACATTCAAATGGCAAAGCTGATCCAAAGGTAGCCCAAAAAGATGCAAAAATCATTAATAAATAGATCAAGGAATGAAATTTTCGAAAACCTTTTAGTAGATCACAATGTCAAACTTGAATCAATCTCTCCAAATCGTCAAATACAGTCATTCTACTGTATGAAACAAGTAAGGCTAGCAAGGCCGGTAGAACCTCACTATAGTTATGTGGCTCTCATCACTCATGTGTTTAATAATAATGAAGGTTCTCTTAATTCTCATTCCTTAGACTCAAATCTGCCATAAGCTTGATAAGACTCTCAAATTCGCCATCACCAAAATGCAAACACACTAGACAATCATGCGGACTTTCATATGGTTGTAATGAGGCCATGGGTAAAGGTAAGAGGGGAACAAATATTTTGGAAATGAGGAGCTAGAAGCCAAAGACTAAGAGCTAAATAATTCAAATGCATCATACTACATCCTTCTTAAACCATTACAATTTGTCAACAAAATAAGTCCTAAATTGAATTGAGAAAGAGTCGAAAATGACAAATATCTTATAATCCCAATAAGGCTAACTCTTTCTTTCTTTCGTTTGTTTTTTATTTTTCCTGTTTTTCTTTCTTGTTTCTTTTTTTTTTTTTGGTTTATGATCCTTTCTTTTTTTTTAACAAGGATAGCCAAGAGGAGATCCATATCGAACTTTAAATTCCAACTCTTCTCTAAACTTTGCACAATAAAATAACAAATTTATCAAAATCTCACATCCTTTCACCAAACAACCAAAATTCACTAAAAGATAACAATCCACCTTCCTAGTACACTATGATGCAAGAGAATGAAATATTCTTGTAGTCTTAGCTTAAAGGTAAGACAAGTATTTGACCATGAGCTACAATAGGAGGTTTAAATCAAGGAAAACGGATATAGGCTCAAAGGGGTTAGCAAGGGATACAATACACAACAACAGTGACCATTTGGCAATGGGGTTCAACAAATCAAAAAAAATTGCCTCAATCATATTGTCTAAATGCATATGTAAAATGTGATCTTGAATGAGAATTAAAGCAAGTTTTAGAGAAATGACGTCAAGGAAGAGTCACGCATGAAAGAATCATGAGACTAAAATAATGAATAGCCTCTGAAAGCTCAAACTCTCACGGGACATTTACCAAGATCAAAACTAGTTCACTAGTGAACACATGCCAAAATTCATGAAAAGACTCATGGAGTAAATCAACTCGCATCCAACATGTGGTCAAAACATAGAATTCATTGCGAAAACTCATTCGCAAAGATTTTTATGTACAATTTAGGCAAATCAAAAGATCAAACTAAACCATAGAAGTCTACCAAATCTATAAAGATCATCATCGGAGGATTAAAGATCATCAAACTAAACTCATTCCTAATGACAATACAAACTAAAAAATGTAAAGAGACTAAAGAAAAAAAAGAGAAAAATAGACAAAAACTAAAATGCAACCTAGAATACAAACACAACTAAATGCACTACTTAACAAAGCAAAAATCTAAATCAAAACTCCAAAAACTACTACTAACCACATATATAAAGCACAAACACACCAAATTGAAAATAGGAATCAGACGCGAGATATAACGACTAACTCCCCCATGCTTGAATCACACATTGTCCTCAATGTGGGCGCATTATAGAAAAAGAGAAGGGGGTAACACAGAGCAATCAGAAAGGGGGTGGTGGTGGAGGATGGAGTGATGTCTATAGGAGATATGCCAATCTTGCTAGGTTTCTAGACATGCCCTATAGTCTTGGAAGTATTATGTCTGGGAAGCAAGCAACCCACGAAGCTCATCGTAGCGCTCTTGGACAAAGTCCCGAAGAGCGATGTTCTCGGAAGCAACAAATACTCGGAGGGAAACTTGCTCCTCTTGAATGGATCTAAGGGTTGCTTAGAGGTCAGAATAGTCAAGAGGGGGTGGTTGAGAGGAAGAACTAGGTCCGGCTTGATTAGGGTGAGGGGGGATGACGGGATGCAGGTCAAACAACCTCCTCATCACCAGGTACCCAATAAAGGTTATCCCGGTGAAGTAGGGTAGTTCGATCGACATTAGGAAGCGGTAAAGCCGATCCCTAGGGTAAATCCAACATAAATGGCCAGCCTCAACTTTACAAAAGTTTATAATCTCAAAAGTAGCTTGATCGAGCCTCGGACCCGGAAACTCTATCCTTAGTATTGGGCTCAACTCACAAAAATCTAGCAATTGTAGTCACAATCCCACCTATGACTATCCTACCTTTAGTGCTAACGACAACACTATGAAATTGCCTGGTTAAAAAGGAACCTGGATCAAGCTGAGCACCATCAAGCATACAGGATAAAAAGTATAACTCAAACAATCTCAAGACATTCAGACTATCATCCCAAGCAAAAAGGGGACAAGCCATGACACGCTGGGCTACTCTAATGCAAGGGTTCCTAATATATGTGCACTTTGATGAACTGGTGCTGTACGTAACACTCCCCGAAAGTTCACCCCAAAATGAATTCGAGTTGAATTCGCGAGGGACTTGGCGATTCGATAAATCCATGCTAGGTGGAAAACCGAAAATACTGTTGAAGGTACCTAAGTTTAGTTCATACAGCTGACTCTGCAAATAAAACGATATATATATCCGGCTTGACATTGAGGCCCTCCAGTGACCTCTATATAGAGTGTACTTAAGAATTCTAGGGTCAGATCCCGATATGTATGCTTTTTGAGTTTTAAAAAGTATCCCATACCACCTCTTGCAAACAACTATCTAATATCATCCAACATTCCTAACTGAGCTAACAAATCCTCATCATAATATGTAGTTGCTACAACTATACGTTTATTCAAACAATTGTATTTAGCAACATGATCTGGATGTGTCAAACCAAGAGGGTGAAGAATGTTACCTCTAGCATGCGTAGTTCGGGATGTCCTTTGAGATTGAGGTGGTGCTTGACCTGAAGATCCAACTTCCTTGGTGCTCCTTTGTCTCTTGATTGATGCCATTGTTGTAAAAGCCAAAACAAAAATCAAAACTGAAATTTGAAGAAGAAAATGAAGAAATTTAGTAAAAAGAAGAAGAAAAAGATGAAAGAAAAGAATGGGTATCGTGGATGAGATGAGTTTGAACAAAAAGAAGACGAAAGAGATGGAATTCATGGAGAAAGATGAAAGATTGAGTGAAAGGGGATGATTTTGGGTGAAAATGAGTGAAAATGGTGAAGAAATGAAGAAGATTGAAGGTGTTAGTTGAGGAGGGTTTAGAGAGAGAAAATAGAGGTAGAGAGAGAGAGTGTGTCGATGAAGTGTGAGGGAGGTGAGTGGGCACCGCAGTTAAAAACCTAGACCGCGGGCTATGGCAGTACACCACAGACCGTGGAACTCACCATGGTCTGACCGTGATGTCTGCTGGTCCTCTATTTTTTTTTAATATTTTTTTTCTAGGTGGCACCCCACGGCCGTGGTTCTGGGGATCTGGCCGTGGTGGCTAATATTTTATTCATAGTTTTTTTTTTGTTTTTGTTTGTTTTTTTGGACAAACTAAAAATAGTAAAAATAAAAGCTCAGAAAAGAAAAGGGAAAAAGAGTTTGGGTTGCCCCCCAAGAAGTGCTCTTTTAAGGTCAAGAGCTTGACCCTTCTTCTATGCTTGGTCCGGATCAGATAGCGTATGGAGATTAACTTTGTTCCGAACCACAAAGCCAAACTTCTTTAGTCGAAGGTACCACCATAAAAGTTCGGGTTGAAGGTCCTTCGTTTTCATGACATGGTTCCAAAGTGCATTATCCGCATAGAAAACAAAGAGTACTCATGCATTATCAGGCGGGTCACTATTAACCTGTTCAACCCTAAATCAAAATCTACATCAAATCCTTCTATAGGGAGCATAGAGAGAACAACTTGTGTGAACCTGCAATAGTTTCTCACGGAAGACTCGATAGGCACAGGGACCTTAACCTCGGGCGTGTTAGGTGGCATAGGAGCAGGAAATTCCACCTTAACATACCATTGGTTAGGGTCCTCATAAGAAATCCAGTCAGAATCAGGAGGATCGTCAGAATTCAAGACATCCTCCATATCAATCTTAGGGGAAAGGGTTAATGCATTCAATAAAGAAGAACTAGGGGAAACCACATCTTCCTCCGTATGACAAAACACAGCAGATCGCCCTTCAACCTTAAATGTAATCCGTCCCTTTCTGACATCAATGTGGCAACCAGCTGTAGCCAAAATGGGCCGACCTAGGATAATTTGAGCAACGTCAATCTCAGGCATATCCACTATAATAAAGTCCTCCAATACCCAAATGTTTCCTATGTTAACTGGCACATTGTCCAATCTACCTATGGGTTGCGTCTTAGAACCATCAGCTAATTGTAATCAAAAGGGCGCGGATAGTAATGGTCCTAAGTGAAGCTTATGAAATAAAGAACATGGCATTATACTAATGCTTGCACCTAGATCACATAGAGCTCTTTCAACTTACACTTTTCCCACAATGCAGGGGATAGAAAAACTACCTAGGTCAGGGAGCTTGGGGGAAAAATTGTAGGAAATTCTACAGTGTCCGTCTTGCCACCATTGTTTCGTTTCTTACTTTTAGCCACGATTATTTCCATGCGCTCTTCCATTGGTACATCCTCAAGGTCAGTTAAGTCCTTTATTTCTTCCTTCAAGGTGACACAGTGACAATGCTCACGAGGGTTAGGTTCGGACTCGCTAGAAAGTCTATTTGGGGGCGCAGATAAAAAAGTAGTTTTTTAGGCAATCTAGGCTTCCAACATCCTATTATGAGTTATAAGCACATCAACCTTTGAGGCTAATTGCTTAATATATTCGTCCTGTTTTTGTTGCGCCATGAGCATACTTTCCATTATTGACTCTAAATTGGACTTTTGGGGCATTTGAGAAGGGAACGGGGGTCTTTAAAAATCAGGGGGTGGTCTAGCATTCATAGAGGGTATATTTGATGGGTTTGGATTAGACCTATAGGAGAAATTCGGATGATTCTTCCAACTCGAATTATATATACTAGAATAAGAGTCATTGCTCAGTATCAGGTTGAAGTTTTGAACATAGTTAACTTCACTAGGGTCTTGGGAAAAAGGACTCCCTACTTGATAGTTTAAAGTTTACATGCTCAACAGAACCACAAATTTCACAAGGGGAAGGGTCATTAGAATTCACAGCATTAACATTCATTCGGTCCAGTCTTTGAGTCATAGCATCTAATTTAGCAGAAAGTAAAGTAAGCACATCAACTTCAAGCTTACCTCCAACCTGTTTGGGTTGGCCTCGTTTGGTGGACCATTGAAAATTATTGAGTGCCATTTTCTCAATCAGATTATAGGCTTCATCCTCTATTTTGCTCATCAAAGTCCCTCATGCCACTGCATCAATAGTGAACCTCACAGACTGGGTCACACCATTATAAAAGGCATGGATAATCATCCCACATTGAAGACTATAATGGGGGCATAGGTGTAGCAAATCTTTAAACTGCTCTCAGGCTTCGCAGAGCACCTCTTCATCTTTTTGCATGAAATTGGTGATCTGATTTCTCAAGCTTGCTGTTTTGCTCAGAGGGAAAAACTTGGCGAGGAAGGCTCTTGTCAACTCATCCCAAGTGGTAATGCATCTAGATGATAAGGAGTGCAACCAAGCCCTTGCTTTATCCCTCAAGGAGAAGGGAAATAGGTGCAGGCAAATCGCGTCAGTGGAGACTCTATTAAGCTTTAACGTATCGCATACCTCTAAAAAGACCAAGAGGTGCAGATTCGGGTCTTCCAAAGGCATTCCTCCAAACTGGGATTGCTGCACCGTCGAAATGAGTGCTGGCTTGAACTCAAAATTGTTAACATCAACAGTAGGGTGAGCAATGCATGAGGCGATCCCTTGAACTCCAGGGGTAATGAAATCTCATAGCGTTCTCCTTTGGTCACCTCCTCCATCCGCCATGCTTGTTGGATACCTTCTAGCCTCACGTTTTTGTTCTTCAATCCTTTGCTTTTTTCTCCTTAAGTAGAAAGTACTTTCAATCTCAGGATCGAGTTCATACGAGATCGGACTTCGCATAAATGGGAAAAAATTTTGCAATCACTATCACCAACACTACCAATGCAATTAAACAAGAAAAGAAGATAACAATAAATGGTAATAAAATACTAAGCCACTTTCGCAAGACTAACTCAATAGTTAACAGTTTAGTCCCCGGGAACGGCGCCAAAACTTGATCAACTACCGCAAGCGCACGGGTAGCCATAGTATAGATATAGATATCGTTCCTCAGGGACTAATGTCACTTCCCGAGTCTTATATGTCAGAACGTGCTAAATAAAATTCTAATTCAAAGGGTTCGATTTAACAACTTCTATTTCACTATTCTAAATCAATCAAAGAGAAAATATCTTTAGGAATTCTCGTAGTTATGAAAGGGTATTGGATCAAAACGACAATCATGTGCTTTTCTCTAATCAGTTAATCTCGAGGAATTACAATCTATCCAGAAATTTGATCTATTATTTCAAAATCAATCAAATTTGCCTAAACTAAGCAAAAGTCGTTCTTTCAAACTAATTTGCTTTAATTCAAGCTAAATATCTTCAATTACTCTCTAGTCCCCCTCACATGCAAATCTCTCTTTCGAGATGAAGTTATGTCAGGTTTTATCAAGCAGTCTAACAACCAAATGTCATCTTTTAGTTTTTCACCCGATTGTTTCAAGTAAAACAATTTTAGCCAAAAATCTGCTTACAATATGATAAACATTTGATAGAATGAAATCAAATCAATCATGAAAATAAGTACAATTCTATAAATTAAAATATGATCCAACTTCACTTTCATAAACTACTAAATCCCTAGACAAAAAGTAAACTAATCACACATGATTAAGAATTAAACAAACTAACCAACAATCCGACGAAATAGGAGAGAAACGTTTGACTGAGATGGCCTTTAACCAAGGGCTTCAAACCACCTCGAAAACCAAATGCATACACTCAAGATTTCTCACCAAAACTAAATTCGAACTAGAAACCTTAAAAGAAACAACAAAATTTGAGAAGAGAAAGAAAACTACGCTAAAGCTCTAATCTATGCTAACTTTGTGCTTGTGTTCTTTTTTCTATTGCTACAGAATGGGGCCTTTTATAAAGGGGCTCGATTGATCTCAACCACACAGCCGAAGGAAGACGAAGAGGCAGCAGTTTCATGCTCACCACAGTCTGTGGCAGGTACCATGGTCTGACCGTGATCTGGGTTGGAACCGACTTTCTGCTCTTTTCTTGCTCTATGGGTGTAGCAACTCATGGTTGTTTGTGGGGGAGGTCAAAATACATGTATTTGTGGTCAAATGCTGGGCAAAAAGGCTTAAAATCCTGCAAAACACATCAAACAACTATATCCAAGCGTAAGTCGAGAATAGGAGTGTAAATAATAACATTAAGCACATAATTATCCTAAAAATGAAGCAAAATAACCTTAAAATGTTGTATACATCAAGCATTTATCAAGGAATCCTAAATATCCAGCCGAATTGAGCCATTATGTGTGGGGAAGGACCACCGGACGATGAGCTCTCTTATGGTATGTCTACTTCATTGACCTCCACATCTGACGTTTCCTTACCTAAAGACATTCTATAGCAAGATGCAAACGGCCCCGAGAAGAATATCAAAGGCCTTATTATCCTCAACGTGAGGGGTCGCATGGTCCTTTATGCATAATGATAATGTTCAAGCTCACGTTAACATTCAAGCTAACGTTAACAGGGACGTTAGCAATCCTCAAGACCAGGTGGTTCCCAACCTAGACTTGAATCATTGAGAAACTCCATTAATTCATTCCCCTAGGCCACACCAGCCACTCCGCCGCCAGTGGTCCCCAGGGGTTTTACTCCTTAATTACTCAATCTCACCTTTCAGCCTTTCTTATCCCCTTTCACGAAGGCCTATTGGCGCAACTCCATGCTCATAGACTAGGCCATTCCCTATAGGAGATGCCTACAAGTGATCCATCTTAAAGGACTATAGTCAGTGGTGCTCTATGGTTTGAACAGACTGACTTTGAGATTATGGTGGAGTTGAGTGCCCTGACACGAAAACAAAAGTCCTCGGATGGTTATAATCATCTTCGGGATAAGGGTAATGAAATTTTGGAGGACCCTCCAAGCTTATATATGCCAAGAATTCGTAAAAGGAGGAGTGAGGATCGAAGAATAGTTAATCAAGACTTTTTGCAGCAAATGGTTAATAATTTCTGACATACTAGGGACCGAATTTGAGTGATTTAGATGGATTATATTTATATGTTCCATTGTTCCATTTTGGATGACAGAGAAGATCTACTTAGGATTCTCGAGCTAACCTTTGTGTCCAGTTTGAAGGTGTACTGAGTGGACGCATGACCTCTTCCATGGCTGACCCTTCCGTAAGCGTACGAGTGTTATAGTATAGATTAAAAAATTGTCCTCAGGGATCACAGTATTCTATCGAGCTAATGTCTAATTGAAAATGCTAAGTAATTAATCTTTTCAATGAGGGGATTGAATAAACTAATTATCTTAATTGGAACGCAATCAAAGTAAAGCATCTAGGAATTTGATTTGCCAAGTAAAGAGTTGGATCATAGAATTAAGTATGTACTTTTCACGGATTGAACGATTTAAGGAGTTGCAATCAAGTTGAATTTAATCCCTTCTTTCGAAATCAATTAAATTGTCTAGATGAATTCAACTATCACTCTTTCAAGTGTCTTTGATTTAGTCTAGGTTGAAGATTCATGAATGTTAAGTCTCCTCTCAACAAGCAATTCTCTCTTGAGTTTCGTTAAATCAAGTTTTATCAAGGTGATCTAGTTGTGAGTTTTACCTTTCCGTACTTCACTCAACTACCTAACATAAGCAAGCAAAATTGCCCAATTTTACTCATAAAATTTCGGTCTCAAGATAGAATTAAATTATTCCAATCATGAAACAAACACGAGATTATAAAGATTAAGGATCCAACTACAATACTATGGCTAATAAATTCCTAGATTAAATAAAACTACTCACTTATATTTCAAATTCTACTAAAAACGAGAGTTCAAGAATAAGTTCAAAGAGAAGGAAAACTTTACAACAATGGCAACTCTTCAATTGTGCAAAAATCTTTCAAGCCTTCAAGGCTAAAGCTTCTCCTTTCAATTGTCCTTTTGCTCCCAAAACTAAACTAAACTAAATTCTAACTAAAAGAAAGATGTGTGAGAAGTTGTAAGATGGCTATTGTTGCTTTCTTCTCTCTTTTTAAGCCTTAGAACACGCCCTTTTATGTAGTAAACAGAGCATCCTCAGCCGCACAACGAAGGAAGTTAAAGAGGTTAGCAGTTACAGGCTCACTATGGTCAAACCATGGTTCTGGCTGGTTCCGAATTCTTCTGCTCTTCTCTTGTTCCACGGGCATTGGACTTGGGGTACCTCCGTAATGGGTTCATAAGCACTCATATTAGGGTCAATTGCTGGATCAAATGGTCTAAAATCTTGCAAATGTCATCAAAGAACTATACCCAAGTATAAAACGAGAATAAGAGTATAAATTATGACATTAAGTGTAAAAATTCCCGAAAAAGTGCTGTAAAACATCCCAAAATTGAAGTATATAAAAGCACTTATCAAACTTCCCCATGCTCGAATCCTTGTTTATCCCTCAGCAACACTAAGACCAAAAATTATTCACAACCTCCTGAGATAGACATCAGTAGCATCTCAATGGCAAAGTTGATCCAAAGTTAGCCCAAAAGTGCAAAAATCATTTAATAAACAAGCTAGGAAATAAAGTTTTCGAAATCATTTGGCAGACCACAATGTCAAGTTTGAATCAACCTCCCCCAAGATCATCAAATATAATCACATTGAATGTGAACAAGTGGAGCTAGTAATGTTGGTAGAACCTCACTATAGTCATGTGGCACTTATCACTTCTGTGTTTGAAAATGTGGGAAGGTTCCCTCAATTTTCATTGCATAGACTCAAATTTACCATAAGTTTGATAAGACTCTCTAATTCGTCATCACTAGTATGCCATACACATTAAAAAATCATGAGGACTTTATAAGGTTGCAATCGGGCCATGGGTAAAGGTAAGAGGCGAACAAATATTTTGGAAATGTGGAGCTACAAGCTATGGACTAAGAGCCAAACGCTTCTAATATGCTTATGTAACACTCTAGTCAAACCAATACATGTCAACTACAAAATACATCCCCTTTCACAATCAAATGAAAAGAAAAAGAGTTGAAAGTCATATATACTTCTTACAATCCAAACAAAGTCAACACTCTTTTTTTTCCTTCGTTCTTTTATTTCTTTTGTTTTTTTTTGTCGTTTTTTTTTCTTGTTATTGTTGGTTTTTTTTCCCTTTTTCAAAAGAGTTGGCCAAAGGAATCCATATCAAACTTGAATTTCAATCTTCTCTAATCTTTGTATAATAAGACAAGGGACTTCTTATACAAGCACAAGAACACAAATCCCTTCACCAATCAGCCAAGTCCACCAAAAAGAATCTGAATGACCCTAGTAACCCCCAATCAAACTCGATGCACGAGAATGGGATGCTCCTCTAGTCTTGGCTTAAGGGTTAGATAATTGTTTGGCCAAAGGCTATGTTCGGAGCTTCACATCAATAAAACAGATATAAGCTCAAAGGAACTAGTAAGGGATATATTATGCATAATAAGGGTGGCTATTTGGTCTTTTAGGTTAACAAGTCAAAGAATGCCTCAATCATGTTACTTAAATGCATATGCGAAGTTTGATCTTGAATGAGAGTAAAAGCAAGTTCTAAAGAAATGACATTGAGGAACAGTCGCTCATGAATTGATAAAAGACTAAATTGATAAATTAGTCTTTGAAAGCTCAAAGCCTTACGGGACATCTACCAAGGTCATCCCTAGCTTATTAGGAGACTCATGCTAACATTCATGTAAAGAATCATGGGGTAGTCAATTCACACTCAACATATGGTCAAAACATGAAGCTCATTTTTGCAAACTCGTTTTCAAACACTTGTATTCACAATTGGCAAATCAAAGGATCAATCTGAACTAAAGAAGTCTACCTAGTCTACAAGGTTTACCATCGAGGGATTCTTTTTTGTTTGTTCTCTTTTTCATTATTTTTTCTATTTTTTGTGATTTTTTTTCTAGTGAATGCATGTTCCTAATAACAATACCAAGAAAATGGAAAAACTATGAAAAAAAACTATAAAAACCTAAAATGCAACCTAAAGTGAAAAGAAACCTAAATGTACTCCTAACACGCTCTAACTACATAAAATTAAATGTAAAATGCAACTCAAAATGCAAGCATGAACAATGTACACAATGCATACACAAGCACATACCAAACCAAGTCAAGCATCAGATGCCATCAATTAACTAGCTAACTCCCCTATGCTTAAACAAAATATTATCCTCAATGTGAGCACAGAATAGAAAAGGGAAGGGGAGTAACATGAAGATATCAGAAGGGAGGTGGGGAAGGAGGGTGGGGAGGTTAACCATAAGAGATATGCAATCTCGCCAGGCCTCTAAACAAGCCTTATAATCCTAAAAGTATTGGATATGGGTAGCAAGCATCCCACAGAGCTCGTCGTGCTGCTCTTGAACAAAGTCACGGAGAGCGGCATTTTCAGAGTGACATAGGCTCGAAGGGATACTTGCTTCTCCTGAATGGACCTAAGGGTGGCTCGGAGATCGGTATAGTCAGTGGAGGGTGGTTGGAAGGAGGAACTAGGTTCGGCTTGAGAAGTAAATGGGGTTGGAAGAGGTGCAGGTTGAATGACCTCGGCATCGTCAGGTACCCATTGAAGGTTATCCCGGTGAAATAAGGTGGTCTGATCAATATTGGGAAGCAGCAGAAGTTGATCCCTAGGATAAATCTAGCGCAAACGTCCAGCCTCTACTTTGTAAAAAGTTCATTAGCTCAAAAGTGGCTTGATTGAGCAGCTTGGACCCTGAAACTCGATCCTTAGGATTGGGCTCAACACCCAAAAATTCTAGCAATAGTTGTGATTAGACCCCAAATGACTATCCTTTCCTTAGTGCTAACAGCTGCACTATACAATTGTCGGGCTAAAAATACGCCTGGATCAACTTGGACACCATCAAGCATACAGGACAGAAAATACAACTCAGACAATCTCGGGACATTCAAATTATCATCCCAAGGAAAGAAACAACAAGTGAGAATATGCTAAGCCACTCGAATGCAAGGGTTTCTGATATGGGTGCACTTGGAAGCACTATTGCTATACCTAAAGCTCCCTGAAAGTTATCCCCAAAATGCATTCGGGTTGAATTCATGAGGAACTTGACGGTTTGGTAAGTCCATGCTAGGTGGAAAACCAAATATGCTATTGAAGGTACCTAAGTTCAACTTATAAAATTGCCCTTGCAAATAAAATGAAATATATTCCGCTTAACATTGAGGCCCTCGAGTGACCTCTACATGCAATGTACTCAGAAATTCTAGAGTGAGGTCCCGATATGTATGCTTTTTTACTTTAATAAAATGTCCTATACCCCCCGTGTAAACAACCACTATATATATATATATATCATCCAACAATCCCAAGCGGCCCAACAATTCCTCATCATAATAACGAGTTGCCATAACAATTCATTCGTTTAAGCAAGTATATCTAGCAACGCATTTGGGGTCAGTCAAATCAAGGGGATAAGGAACGTTACCTCGGGCCCATGCATTAGCGGAAGTACAGGAGGTTCGTGGAGGTTGGGATGCTGCTTGGTTAGATGTCCCTGCCTCCTTGATGCTCCTTTGTCTCTTTTTAGGTGCCATGATAGAAAAATGTAAGAAAATTGAAAGAAAAACCTCAAAAATATGGTGTAAGAAAGAAAAATGAAGAATTTCAGTGAAAAATGAGGAAGAATTAGAGAGAGAAGAAGATGGTTATGGAGGATGGGTGAAGGTGAGATGAACTTAGAGAAGAAATGGTGGAAAGAGATGAAATTTGTTGAAGAAAGAGAAAGATTGAGAGAAAAGGGAAGATTTTGAGTGAAAATGGAGTGAAAATAGGAAGAAATTAGGGGGAGAATGAAAGTTTAACAATAGAGAGTTTAGAAGGGGGAGAATGAAAGTTTAACAATGGAGAGTTTAGATAGAGAAAGAGGGAGTTTGAGAGAGAGTATCGAGGTTAAAGATGAATGTGGACGGTCACTGCCCCTTGACCGCGGCCCGTAGAAGTCCACCACGAATTATAGAGGGCACCACGGGTGGATCGTGGTGGCATCTGGATACTGATTTCTCTATTTTGCTGGGTGGGCATGCCCAGCATCTTATGCCTTTTGTCTTTGTGTTCCTTATCCCTCTTTTTTTTTCTCTTTTTTTTTTCTTTCTTATTTCTTGTCCTTTTTTTTTAATGAAAAACTACTTAAAATGGAAATCAAAGCTATTAAAAGGGCTTGGGTTGTCTCCCAAGAAGTGCTCTTTTAAGCTCAAGAGCTTGACCATGCTTCTATGTGTGCTCCGGAGTGGTAAACGTACGGACGATGACTTTTTCAATGGGGTTGGCCACAAGATAAGGCTTGCGCCATTGTCTGTTTACCTTGAATGCGCTGGTAGATTCACTCCATACATCCACTGCACCATGAGGATGAACCTTGATAACTTAAAATGGTCCCGACCACCGGGATCTCAGCTTGCCCAGAAATAATTTTAGCTTAGAATTGAACAAAAAGAGCATGTCACCTTCCTCAAATCTCTTCTTCAAAATATGCTTATTATGCCATTTCTTGATCCTTTCCTTGTAAATACAGGAGCTCTCGTAAGCCTCTATTGTTAGCTCATCAAGTTCACATAATTGCAACGCTTACTTTTTACCGGCCACCTTAAGATCAAAACTGAGCATCTTAATTGCCCAATAAGCTTTGTGTTCCAAATTGACCGGCAAATGACAAGACTTCCCAAACACTAAGTGGCATGGGGTAGTGTCTAAAGGAGTCTTGTAAGCGGTTCGGTAGGCCCAAAGAGCATGGTCAAGTTTTGAAGACCAATCTTTTCAGGATCTATCCACTGTCTTTTCTAAAATACCCTTCAATTTTCGGTTAGATAACTCTACTTGGCCACTTGTGTGGGGATGATAGGGTGTAGCAACTTTTTGAAAGACCCCATACTTCTCCAAAAGTAACTCAAGTGGTTTGTTACAAAAGTGAGTCCCATTGTCACTTAAAAGAGCTCTTATGTGCCAAATCTCGTAAAAATATTTTTTTGGAGGAACTTTATAACAACCTTGGAATCATTGGCTGGGGTGGTAATGAATTCCACCCACTTAGAGATATAGTCAATAGCGACGAGGATGTAGAGATTATCATGGGAAGGTGGAAAGGGTCCATGAAGTTAATCCCCAACATATCAAGCAACTTCACCTTATGAATGCCACTTTGAGGCATCTCATGTCACTTGGAAATGTTCCCCGTTCTTTGGCATCTATCACAAGTCATGACAAATTTCCTTACATCTTTGAAGAGAGTGGGCCAATAGAAACTTGCTTAGAGTGGCCTTTTGTCTGGGCCAAAGTGTCCACCATAGGTCTAGGCATGACAATGGTGTAGGACACTATGAACATCATCCTCTGGCAAGCATCTTCTATAAATCCCATCTCCATACAGTTTGTAGAGAAGAGGTTCCTTTCACACATAATATTTGGCATTAAAAAGGAATTTCTCATTTGTTGATAATAATCTAGAAGGCAGCGCCCCACACACCTTAAAATTCACCAAATCAGCATACCATGGGGTGGCTTGGTAAGAAATAGCAAGTAGTTAATCATCTAGGAAAGAATCATCAATTGGGAGATCTTCACTAGGAATGACCTCGGGGCCTAGGCGAGATAAGTGATCCGCCATCACATTCTCTATTCCGAACTTAAGAACCCATTGGATGAGGCGGGGTTTGGAGTTAGACTTCTTCATTAAGTGCTTCAGAGCAGTATGATCAGTGAAAATAATAACCTTGGAATTTATCAAGTAAGACTAGAATTTTTCTAAGACAAACACAACCACTAGGAACTCCGCCATCATGGCATAATTTACTTGAGCCTTATTAAGAGTTTGGCTCGCATAGTAAATAGCATAGAGCTTGTTGTCCTTCCTCTAGCCTAGAACTATCCCTACAGCAAAATCGCTCGCATCACACATCACCTCAAAAGGAAGTCCCTAATTCAAGGCTTTCATCACCGGAGCCGTAATCAATGCCTCTTTTAACCTGAGAAAAGCACTCAAGCATTCTTCGTTAAAATCAAAAGGCACATCCTTGGCAAGCAAATGCGTAAGTGGTTTTGCAATTTTTGAAAAATCTTTTATGAACCGCCGGTAAAAAATCGACATGTCCAAGATAACTCCTCACACCCTTGACAGAAGTTGGTGGGGGTAATTTTTCAATCACCTTCACCTTTGCTTTGTCAACCTTAATGCCCTTATTAGAGATAATATGACCTAAGACAACTCTCTCTTGTACCATAAAATGTCACTTTTCCCAATTCAAGACCAAATTTGTATCTTCACACCTTTGCAAGACCTTGGTCAAATTATTCAAGCAATGGTCAAATGTTGTACCATCCACCCAAAAATTATCCATAAAGACTTCCATTTATGTCCTTTATAAAATTAGACAAAATAGCCATCATACAATGCTGAAAAGTAGCGGGGGCATTACATAGCCCAAATGGCATTCTGCTATAAGCAAATGTACCATAGGGACAAGTAAAGGTGGCCTTTCCTTGGTCACTAGAATAAATAGGGACTTGAAAGAGACTCGAATACCCATCTAAGTAACAAAAATATGAATTTGTGGCCAACTTTTAAGCATTTGGTCTATAAAGGGAAGGGGAAAATGCTCCTTTCGTGTGGCCTTATTTAATTTTCGATAGTCAATACATATATGCCATCCCGTGATAGTCCTAGTAGGAATTAGCTCATTGTTCTCATTTTTTATGGCTGTCATTTCCCCTTTCCTAGGTACGACATGGACCGGGCTTACCTACTTACTATCAGAGATAGGGTAGATAATGCCGGCTTTAAGTAGTTTCAAAATTTCCTTCTTGACTACCTCTTGCATATTTGGATTCAAACTTCTTTGGTGCTCAATTGAAAGCTTATGGTCATCTTCCATCAAAATACAATGTATACACACAAACAGGTGAATTTCGTTTAGATCATTGAGAGTATATCTTATGGCCTTACGATGCATTCTAAGTATTCTAAGCAAAGAGTCAATTTGAGACGTACTTAGACTAGCATTAACAATCACAGGATAAGTAGAATTAGGCCTAAGAAACTCATACCTCAAAGAAGGAGGAAGTGGTTTTAATTCTACCTAGGGAGCACTCTCTTCATCAGACGAGGACTTTGCATGAATTACTAAGGTTTTTGCTTTAGCCAGCGCAGGTGGAACTCGTGGAGAGGCCTCCAAAAACTAAGGACACATTGCTATTTCAGGATTGGCATCCTTAGTAGAACTATCATTCAACATACAATGCTTAAGAGGGTCATCAAATTCATAGTTAGAAATGGTTTCCCATACTAAACCATCAACCACATCAATTATTTGGCATTCATCAGAAATGAAAGCCTTAAACAAGTTGAACTCCACATAATCATCTCCTACATCAAAAGATAGCTTACCGTTTTTGACATCAATACAAGACCCGACGGTGGCCAAGAAAGGCCTCCCAAGAATGATGAGGGTGCGCATATCCTCCTCCATCTCAAGTATCACAAAGTCTACTGGAATATATAAATCTCCCACCTTAATTAGGACATCCTCTAAAATACCCATAGGGTATTTCACAGAACGATCCGCTAATTGTAGGGAAATGGTGGTGGGTCTCATTTCTCCTAAATCTAGCTTTTCGCACAAAGAAAGGGGCATTAAACTCACACGTAACCCCAAATCACATAAAGCATGTTCAATAGACACATTTCATAACAGATAAGGAATTGAGAAACTATCGGGATCCTTAGCTTAGCGGAAAGCTTGTTTTGGATCGCGACACTATACTCTTCAGTCAAGGCAATAGTCACATGCTCTTGTAGCTTTCCTTTATTAGATAAAATCTCTTTCGAAACCTTTGCATAAGAGGCCATTTGAGACAAGGGATCAGTAAATGGGATATTAATGTATAGTTTCTTCAAGATCTCTAAAAACTTCCCAAATTACAAATCAAGCACAGCCTTAACCATTCTTTGAGGGTAGGCGGAGTGTAAGGTTTGGGGGAAGTTTGCTTAGAGTCTTTAAGAACCACATTAGCATCCTTCATAGCATTATCTTTATGCAAATTGGCAGAGGGAATAGACACCTCTTTCTCAACAATCTCAACATTATCATCATGCTTATCATGCAAAGACTCCTCATTGCTTTCCCCCTTTGGTCCCTCAAGTTGTTTACCCCCTCTTAGGATCATGGTGTTCTACTGCTCCCTGGGGTTTTGGCTCGGGCTTACTTGGGAATCTACTAGGGGGTATAGATGAAGAGCTAGCTTGTTAGGCTATTTGGGTTTCCAACATCTAGTTATGAGTAGTAAGCGTATTAACCTTAGAGGCTAACTACTTTATATACTCATTGCTCCATCATGGCCTCTAAGTTAGACTTTTGGGGAGCTTCTTGGGGAAAAGGAGGTCTTTGAAGTCCGAGGGGTTGCCCAGCATTCATTTGGGGCATTGTGAAAGGGTTATGCCTATATGAGAAATTTAGATAATTCCTCCAACCTGGGTTGTAAGTATTTGAATAAGGATCATTGGTCGGTTTCGGGTTGAAATTATTGACATAATTGAATTGGTCGCTAGTATTTTGAGCAAAAGGACCCCCAACTTGGCAATTCTCAGTGAAATAAACAATGGAACCACATATTTCATATAATGGGGGAGGGGCACGAGAATTCACAGCATTCGTATTCAACTGTTCCAACCTTTGAGTCATAGCATCTACTTTAGCATTAAGTAAAGTAAGTGCATCAACTTCAAGCTTACCTCCAACTCACTTGGGTTGGCCTCATTCATTGGACCATTAAAAATTATTGAGCGCTATCTCTTCAATCAAATTGGAGGCCCCATCTTTAGTCTTATTCATCAAAGTTCTCCCTACTGCAACATCAATAATGGACCTTACAGGTTAGTTCACTCCATTGTAGAAAGCTTCAACAATCATCCATCATTGGAGGCCATGGTGAGGGTACAATCGCAACAAGTCCTTAAACTGCTCCTAAGCCTCATAGAGTGTCTCATCATCCTTTTGGGTAAAGTTGATGATTTGGTTCCTCAAACTTGCCGTTTGACTTGGTGGGAAGAATTTGGCAAGGAAGGCTCCAGCAAGCTTATCCCATGTGGTAATGCACCCAGGAGGCAAAGAATGAAGCCATGCTCTCGCCTTGTCCCTAAGTGAAATGGGAAATAGCTATAGTTGAATGACATCGGTAGAGACTCCGTTGAGCTTCAATGTGTCACACACCTCTAAAAGGACCGAGATGGGTAAGTTCGAGTCTTCCAATGGGGTGCCCCCAAATAGGGATTGTTGCACCATAGAAATAAAAGCCGGCTTGAACTCAAATTTGTTTGCCTCCACATTAGGACAAGCAATGCTTAAGGCGATGCCTTGCACTCCTGGGGTACAAAATCCCTAAGCGTCCTTTGTTGCTTACCTCCTCCTCCCGCCATAATTGGTGACGTCCTTTTAGCCTTACGCCTTTGTTCCTCAAATCTTTGCTTTTTCCTCCTTAACTGGAAAGTCCTCTCAATCTCAGGATCGGGTTCGTATAGAAATAGAATTTACATAGAAGGGGGAAAATTCCTACAAGCATAATCACCAACACTACTAATGAAATTAAAAAGAAAAGGAAAATAAAGTAAAGCGCTGAGTCAATTTCGTAAGATTAACTCAATAGTTAACAATTTGGTCTCAGGCAATGGAGCAAAAAACGTGGCACATCCACAAGCGCACGGGTATTATAGTATAGATTAAAAGATCATCCTCAGAGAGCACAGTAATCTATCGAGCTAATGTTTAATTGAAAATGCTAAGTAATTAATCTTTTCAATGAGTCGATTTAATAAACTAATTATCTTAATTGGAAATCAATCAAAATAAAGCATCTAGGAATTTGATTTGCCAAGTAAAGAGTTGTATCATAGAATTCAGCCTGCACTTTTCATGGATTGAATGGCTCAAGGAGTTGCAATCGAGTTGGATTTAATCCCTTCTTTCGAAATTAATTACATTGTCTAAATGAATTCAGCTATCACTCTTTCAAGTGTCTTTGATTTAGTCTAGGTTGAAGATTCATGAATGCTAACTCTCATCTTAACAAGCAATTCTCTCTTGAGTTTCACGAAATCGAGTTCTATCAAGATGATCTAGTAGTGAGTTTCACCTTTCAGTACTTCACTCAACTACCTAACATAAGCAAGCAAAATTGGCCAAATTCTACTCACAAAATTTCAATATCAAGATAGAAGTAAACCATTCCAATCATGAAACAAGTACAAGATTTTAAAGATTAAGGATCCAACTACAATACCATGGCTAACAAATCCCTTGATTAAATGAAACTACTCACTCATATTTCAAATTCTACTAAAAATAAGAGTTCAAGAATAAGTTCAAAGAGAAGGAAAACTTTACAACGATGGCAGCCCTTCAATTGCACAACAATCTTCAAGTCTCAAAGAGCAAAACTTCTCCCTTCAATTGTCCTTTTGCTCCCAAAAGTAAACTAAACTAAATTTTAACTAAAAGACAGATGTGTGAGAAGTTGTAAGATGGCTATGGTTGCTGTCTTATCTCTTTTAAGGCCTTGGAACATGCCCTTTTAAGCAGCAAATGGAGCATCCTTAGCTGCACAATGAAGGAAGATGAGGAGGTTAACAGTTACAGGCTCACCACAGTCTGTGAGGTACACCACGGTCAGACCGTGGTTTTGACTATTTTCGAGTTCTTATGCTCTTCTCTTGCTCCACGGGCATAGGACTTGGGTACCTCCGTGGTGGGTCCATAAGCACTCATATGAGGGAGTGCTTCATTCCATAAGCAAATAGGATCAAAGAACCATACCCAAGCATAAAAAGAGAGTAGGAGTATAAATTATGACATTAAGCCTAAAAATTCCCAAAAAAGTGCCACAAAACGTCCTAAAAATGAATTATATAAAAGCACTTGTCAACGGTCCTATCGCTTGAGACGCTTTGTGGTCGACCTCTAGAGTTGGGGTTCATTGGGGGGCAAGAGGTGCAGTGATGTGTGCTTCGTGGTAGCGTTCAGGTTGATATCCATTGATCGCTTACTCCAAGTGCATACCTACGCACTCGAACTCGCTTTGTCTAGGTTTATTTTAGGCATAAGGGACTGCTTCGGTCCTACAGCTAGCGTGGGTGGGTGGGTTATGATATTGTACACTGTGGGTTGTCAACATAAGGATAGATACAAGCCATTCACAGCATGCTTATGGATATGCGTCATGTTTTGTATTAAATTATGTGTTATAACTCACTTAGGATTTATTCCAATACGGTTCGAGGTTTTCCTTGTGTTCTAAGCTTTCTTATGTCCCGACTGAGATTTAGTGGCCGAGGGGTCCTAGATATCCAGCGGAATCGAGTCATTATTGGGTGTGGGGAAGAAGCGTCGGACGATGAGTTCTCTGATGGTATGTCTACTTTATTGTCCTCCTCATTTGGCGTTTCCTCACCTGAAACCAGTCTCCAGCAAGGGTGTAAACAGCCTCAAAGGAAGTACCCAAGGCCTTATTATCCTCAACATGAGGGCTCGAATAGTCATTGTGTGCATAACGATAACGTTCAAGCTCACATTAATGTTCAAGCTAACGTTAACAGGAACGTCAGTAATCCCTAAGACCATGTGGTTCCTAACGTGGACTTGAATCATAGGGAAACCCCATCAATTCAATCCCCCTCCTACACACCAGCCACTCCTTTGCTAATGGTCCCTACGAGTTTTACTCCTCAATTGCTAATGCCCAGCTTTCCGAATTTACCATCCCCTTTCATGATGTTCTATTGTAGTAAGCTTCATGCTTATGGACTGGGCCATTCCTAGCAAGAGATGCTTGTAAGTGATCCTTCTCAAAGGACTGTGGGCAGTGTTGCTCTATGGTCTGAACAGACTCACCTTGAGATTGTGGTCGAGTTGAGTGCCTGGTGCGGAAATGAAATTCCCTAGATGCTTATGATCCTCTTCGGGATCAGGGTAAAGAAATTTTGGAAGAAATTTTAGTAGGCCCTCTTGGCTTGGATATGCTAAGAATTCGTAAAAAAGAGGAATGAGGATCGAAGAGCAATTTGTTGATCGAAGAACATTTAATTAGGACTCTGTGCAGCAAATGATTAATAATTTTTGGCATACTAGGGATCGAATTCGAGTGATTCAGATAGACTATATATATCTATTCCATTCTTCCAGTTTGGATGATAGAGAAGATCTACTTAGGATTGGGTGCATCAATATTTTAGGTGCTCTGCTAATCTTCAAGATTACGAATTGTCATCTTCTGCCTGATGCCTAGGATTTTTCTCTGGCTAATGTTTGGGTCCAGTTTGAAAGCGGATACATGACCTCTTCCATGACTATAATGGTTTGTGGTTGACCTCTAGAGCTGGGGTTTATGGGGGGCAGGAGGTGCAGCGATGTGTGCTTTGTGTTTGTATTCGGGCTGATATGCGTTGATCCTTTACTCCAAGCGCATACCTACGCACTCAAGCTAGCTTAGTCTAGGTTTATTTCACGTATGAGGGATGTTTCGGTTCTACCACTGGTGTGGCTGTGGTTTGTCAACAAAGGGACAGATACAAGCCATTCACGGCATGGTTATGGATCTGCATCATGTTGGGTATGAAATTATGCAAGATGACTCACGCAGCATTTATTCCAATAGAGTTCAAGGTTTTCCTCGTGTTCTAAGCTTTCTTACATCCGAGTGAGATTTGGTAGCCAAGGGGTCTTAGATATTCAGCTAAAGCGAGCCATTATTGGGTGTGGGGAAGGATAATCAAACGATAAGCTCTATGATGGTATGTTTACTTCTTGTCCTCTTCATCTGATGTTTCCTCACCTAAAGATAATCTCTAGCAAGGACGTAAACAACCCTGAGAGGGGTACCCAAGGCCTTATTATCCTCAGCGGGAGGGGTCGCATGGTTATTATGTGCATAACGATAGCGTTCAAAGCTCACGTTAACGTTCAAGCTAACATTAGTAGGAACGTCAGTAAGCCTGAAGACCACGTGGTTCCCAACATTGACTTGAATCACAGGGAAACTCCATCAATTCAATCCCCCTCTTACACGCCAGCCACTCCTCCGCCAGTGATCCCCATGGGTTTTACTCCTCAACTACTCAATCCTAACTTCCCGCCGTTCCCATCCCCTTTCATGAAGGCCTATTAGCATAAGCTCTATGCTCATGGACTGGGCCATCACCAGCAGGAGATGCCTACAAGTGATCCTTCTCAGAAGACTATAGGTAGCGATGCTCTATAGTCTGAAAAAACTCACTTTGAGATTGTGGTCTAGTTGAGTGGCCCGGCACAAAAATAAAAGTCCCCGGATGCTTATGATCCTCCTTGGGATAAGTATAAGGAAATTTTGGAGGACCCTCCAAGCTTGGATATGCCAAGAATTTATAAAAGGAGAAGTGAGGATCAAAGAACAATTTGTTGGCTTAAGAACATTTAATCAAGACTTTGTGCAGCAAATGGTTAATAATTTACGGCATACTAGGGACCGAATCCGAGTGATTCAGAAGAATTATATATATCTGTTCCATTACTCTAGTTTGGATGTCAGAGAAGATCTACTTAGGATTGGGTGTGTCAATGTTTTAGGTTCTTTGCTAATCCACAAGACCCCGAACCATCATCTTTCACCTGATGCCTAGGATTTTTCTTGGGCTAATCTTTGGGAGCAGCTTGAAGGTGTACTGAGTGGATGCATGATGTCTTCCACGGTCCTGTCCCTTGCGATGCTTTGTGGTCGACCTCTAGAGTTGGGTTTCATTGGGGGGTAGGAAGTGCGACAACGTGTGCTTTATGTTAGTATTCAGGTTGATATCTGTTGATTGCTTACTCCGAGCGCATATGTACGCATTCGAACTAGCTTAATATAGGTTTATTTCAGGTATCAGTGGGTGTTTTGGTTCTGCCACTGGTTTGGTCGGGTAGGTCATGATGTTGCATTTAGCACAGGGACAGATGTAAGCCATTCACGGCATGCTTATGGATATGCATCATGCTGGGTATGAAATTATGCAAGATGGCTCACGCAGGATTTATTCCAGTGGAGTTGGAGGTTTTTCTCGTGTTCCAAGCTTTCTTACATCCCAACTGAGATTTGGTGGCCGAGGGGTCCTAGATATCCAGCCGAATCAAGCTATTGTTGGGTGTGGGGAAGAACTGCTAGACGATGAGTTCTCTGATGGTATGTCTACTTCATTGTCCTCCTCATTTGACGTTTTCTCACCTAAAGACAGTCTTCAGCAAGGATGTAAACAGCCCCGAGAGGAGTACCGAAGTCTTATTATCCTCAACATGAGGGGTTGTATGGCCATTGTGTGCATAACAATAACGTTCAAGCTCATGTTAACATTCAAGCTAACGTTAACAGGAATGTCAATAATCCCCAAAACCACGTGGTTCCCAATGTGGACTTGAATCACAAGGAAACTCCATCAATTCAATTCCCCTTCTACACACCAGCCACTCCTTTGCTATCCCCACGGGTTTTACTCCTCAATTACTCATATGCCCAGCTTCCCGGCTTTCCCATCCCCTTCCTTGAAGGCATATTAGTGTAAGCTCCATGCTCATGGATTGTGTCACTCCCAGCGGGAGATTCCTACAAGTGATCTATCTCAAAGGACTGTGAGTAGTGATGCTCTATGGTCTGAACAGACTCACTTTGAGATTGTGATGGAGCTAAGTGCCCCAGCGTGAAAATGAAAGTCCCCGGATGCTTATGATCCTATTCAAGATAAGGGTAAGGAAGTTTTGGAGGAACCTCTAGGCTTAGATATACTAAGAATTCGTAAAAGGAGGATTGAGGGGATCCGCATTTCTGAAGTTTCCACTCCATATTAGTTGATAATAGTAGTTCGGATGAAGATGAAGTTGGCATATGCAGTAGCAGGCCCTCTTTGGTTGTCTAGTTCTTCCGTTGTCGGGGGGACAGGGCTACTTCTTGTTCTATCCTCAATTGGGCAAAGTTTTGACCTTCATTACGTTAGATTTTAGCTAATAAATAACCTCGAAATTAGCTACTGAATAGTGTCTTATGTTTTAGACATAAATGAGAGAAAATGTCCAACTTGGATTAAAGCCCAACCCATCTTGAAGCCTAGCTAAGAGCGAGTGCCAAATCCAGCAGGGGCATGCCATGAAACAGCGTGTAGAAGAAAAGCAAGGGTAGAGATCTGGCATGGCCGCACCATTGCACGTGGCATGACCGTACCCCCTTGTGCTCTGTCATTTTTTAAAACGATGTAAAGGCTTTTAAAAGGAATTTTTGGCTCGTTAGGTTAACTTGGGTATTAGCAGCTATTTTCTCTCTCTAGCTTAGCTTTGTAAGGTCTTTCATCTCCATTAATAAAAACTTAGAAAGTTTCAGCATTTGATTGAATTTATTGCAATTTTCTTCTTTCTTCCTTTCATTATTTTGTCATCTCATTTTCTCTCTCCTAAATCTATATAAAAACTCTACTTTTAAGCACCCTAAATCCACCCTAAATATGAGTTTGGAGTATTAGGGGTTGTGGGAAGATTTAGGTTTTAATCCCAAAGGATCTGAAACCTAAATCCAGCTCTCAAAACTCAAACATCCCTTCTTTTGATTCATGTTTTTTTTATTTTGATCATCAACACAATTAGGTTAGACTAAGTTCTCGCAAACGTGAAGGATCATTGCTAGAAGAGCTAATCAAGGCTTGATGATGGCGTTTAGTGATTGATCTTGATCATCAATGGATGCAAAAGTAGGGGTAATCTCCTCTTTTTTACCTTTTTGTTGTATTATTTAGGGTTAGTGGTAGCTTAGGTTAGCTTCTCTCTTTTTACGGTGATCGTTTGAGGAATGTTGGTGATATGTTGGTGGCCATGTTAAGCCCCTATCACCCCGTTTTCACGTGCCATGTGTTTCTAAATGTGCTTAGTAATTGATAGTTAGGTTAGTCTAGTGTTCATTGTTATTATTAGCTTTGGATCCTCATTAATAAAAAAAGTAGATTAAATTTGCATGTTAGAGTAGTTTAGTATAGTTAAATTGAAACCCTAATCTCTCAATCAAGTCAATCTTGAGC
>JAKOGI010001907.1:152500-159839 GCA_029747015.1 Carnegiea gigantea
CGATTTAATAAATCTCGAAACTAACTCTAAGGTTAACAATCTAGCCGTATTCGGGTTGCTACTCAATTTAGTACCTGATAATAATTCTTATTAACGCTTATTAAAAATCATCGTAACATTTTCAAACTAATAACAATAACATTAATAGCGATAAAAGTATTCATTTTAATAAAATTACCGTTCACATAAGCACATCAGAAATAATTTAACTCGTATAGTGAATAAAAATACGAATTTATAACGTCCAAAGGCAAGACAGCCAGCGTAACATATAGATAAAGAACACGGGCCTTACATTTCCCCCTTAAAAGAATTTCATCCTCAAAATTCTAAGGTTCACAGTTCAGTCGTACCTAAGACGTGCGCACACTTGACACAGTCTACACAAATTGCACTAAAATCAAAATCTTGTTTACAATCAATTGAAAGCGAAAAAGGGCATATGGTTTCCAGTCTGCTCCTCGCCAATCCTCTTCGAGCGTCTACTCACTCTATTTAGGTGTCAAGGGCAAATCACATAGAAGTGGGGCAAATGAGTTGGCATGGAAAACCATAGTAAGTGTGTTTTAAGAAAGAACATAGACTCTCAATTATCTAAACGTTATCCGCATTGTGACCAGTAATCCTACGTATATGCATCGCTATGAATCGGCATTTAAAGGTAGGACAATTAGGCAATGACATCTTAAGTTCATATACAAGTAATCTCGTTCTAAATCATGAATTCAAGGCACTTTTAGGTTCATAGTGGTTAACTTAGAGATTCCTATAACACATTAGAGTAATAAGAACGTCACATAGCACCACGTAGCATCACTCAAGCACAATTGCATCTCATAGCATTGCATAGTATCAGCAATTCAGCATTCTCAAGTTTAGGAATTGGAAGTAACATGAAACCGGTTAATATACATATAGCAAGCAATTTACAAAACGAAAGCATATGTGACCGACATTTCTATATTTTTACATCAATTCCAGCTAACCTTTAGGCATTTCATTCATGGCAACTTAGACATGAAATGTCAAGGTCGTCTGAAGAGGGAGTTAATTTAATCAAGTTCATTCAAAAACATGAAGATATTAAATCAATCTAAGGTTAAATCATTAGCTAGAAAGTTACCACATCACACTAAGGTAGCAGAGACATTAAACTACGTCATATCGACAAATGATGGAACTTGAAGTAGCATTTAAAATCACATTGGCATCACGTAGAGTCAACACAGAACATACCAAGGATTAAGAATCACATGTAATACGAACCAGCAATATATGTTGATAGGAACAACTTGGGAAGAAAATGCCAAGGTAAGAATGTAAATCGATGGTTTTTGATAGGGGGAGACTTTTCCTAAGGTCACTACTTGGAACTAATTGCCTCCTAAGCCATAGGTTCATACGAGTGAATATTCATGCTCATAGATGAATCCTGGGACCTGTGGGTTATGGGTCTACCATGCCTCCACTGTGCCACTCTGATCAAACACATAAGGGCAAGAATATATGAATGTAGGTTTTTATGGTCATCTCATCATGCTTCAAATACGTGCATGCAGTTATTTAGGTAGACCACGAGATTAAGGAATTCTTAGGGATGTAAATAATGACTATAAGGTCATACCATGCTATTGATTACAAGAGTTAAATCATTTGAATAATTAGGTCACATGCCGAACCAAACTTAAGTCAAGCAGATGCCAAGAAGTACAACAACTCATTCATAAAACACACATAGCTGGTTGTAAATAATGAACCTAAATAACCATATAAGTTTTTATTGGCGTTAGACCATATATAATGCCATAGCTATGCTTTAAAGCATTCGGGCTTCTAGCAGCTTCCCATGAAAAGACATCTACGCAGGTATACATGAATGCAACCTCATTTAAAACCTAAGGTCGAGGTTATGCCTTGAGGTTTGTCCAAATTGTTAGGATCTAGTCACTGATAAGCTAATAAGGGCGTTGGTGGTCTTACAGATAGACATTAAGGTTTTGCAAGATATCTGCCTTATAAATTAATTGCGGAGGTCCGAGGAACTCTTAATAGGAATTCCGGCTTTTGCACTTGGTGGTAATGCTTAAGAAGGCATTGGCAAAGTATAGGTCGTTTCCTAGGAGGTAATAGGGTGATAGATATGGTACAACAATCCTAAAGTTTGTCAAGTTCTCCCTCATATCTCCATTTTAGGTGTGTTGGAGTTGATATAGCCAGGACGCTATCAATCCTACAATAAGAATAGCGTTTCAAGCTGCGATGAGCATAACGCCTAGCTGATTCGTGAGTAATAGTGGTTATGTGTTGAGATGCAAGGAAGATTGCCTATATAGTTGACAATCCAAGTTAAGGCCACATATAAGCATTAATGGCACATATATGAAGGCTTGGAATAACACTTAGTCGACAATTAACTATTCCAATCATCCATATTGACATGCACGTATACGAAGTTCGCACATAGTTCCTTTAGTGGTTGGGAAATTACGCAAAAGGGGTATCATTTAAAAGAATTTTTTTTTTTAAGTCAAGGAAGGCAATCATTAGCCACTTACTAACAACTTATCATGAACACATCAAGCAATGAATGCATATTAATATGTAGGTATTTGAGACATCAATGTAAGATAAATACAAGTCTTCAGACGCAATAGTAGGGCCTGACTAGATAATTACAAAGGTCTTCAATGCGAAAGAAGAACCCTAACTCACTATTTAGGAAGTGTCTTAACATTTAAAGCCTTTATGTTTTAAAAAGGAGGATGGTTTAACTGCTTCTAACTCTTTCTCTACCAACCATTGAGTGCGTCTGCTCACTCTATTATTAGCCCCGAGGAGCAAATCGTACTTAAGGGGTAAGAATGAGCTTGGAGTTAAAACATTTTCAATTGTCTGAGTTCAAACCATGTGCACTTAGAACTTTTAATTCAAATTACCAATGCATATAAGCAAAACAATTTTGATTGAGCTAACACTTAACTTATCCAAGAGAATATGAGTCACTCGGCCTACACCGTAGCAAATAGTTCATTCATTCAATTAATGAGCTTCTCAAGCCGCATCTAACTAGCAAAACGTGCTAACATTCACATATAACTCACATTTGCACCCAAAAGAGGTATAATCACATCATTATGAACGCGTTCCTAAATAACTATATGAAATGCAAGACTCAAGTCACGACCTATGGTTACAGGACCTTGCTCTAATACCATCTTGTAATACCCCAGCCCCTAGGGCTAGGAACGTTACGTTTTCTTACTTCCTACTTAATTTCTGGGGCAAAACGGACAGAGTTTTCCCTGTAAGCTGACCGTTTCCCAGGCTAAAAGCTTTACAATAAATCCCTGCATTGAATAGAAACATATAGTTTAAAAGGAATATATAAAACTTCTAAAATAAGCTCAACGGCTACACGTCGGAGTTCATAACTCTACGGAGCACTCGCCCGGAGTACACCAGCCATAAAATTCAGTAATAAGGAAGGAAATAAAAGGGTTACAACACAACGGATTGCACATCCGAAGTACTAGGGTTTACATTCCAAACATAGCTAATTTCAGCTAAAAGACAACTAACATATCAGATCGTTGGCTTACATGGCTAGACAGAGCGACTTATAAACATCATGCATTACATGAACTAAAGTGTGTAGTTTACAAACATTTACAATTCTAGGAATACATTACATGGCTTCGTTAAACATGTAAGACCCCTTCAAATGGGCACACATGACACCTTGCAAGCAAGGATAAACTCCATCTTGGCATAAATGACTTGGCTTCTACTTGTCATAATGCAAACCCGGGGAAAAAGGGGAAAGAGTAATGGGATGAGCAACCACACACTCAGTAAGTATTCCCCGACTCCTTAAAACCAAAACAGTTATAGGCAATAATACCAATAATAGTCACATATCACGTATTCATACTTTACTATCATATTAGGCAATCATAGTCCCCAAGGAAGGATCATTATCCATGAACTTCATTTTAGCCGCTCAAACTCATTTTTAGGTTCCTACATAACCAAACCTTTTAAAACCTAAGCACTCAAAACACATAAGCAAGCGACGAGGGCTAAGCACAGAACTTTCTTTCAAAGGTTATGTGATATAACACGTGATTTATGCCCTGTCTATCCAGTTCACTTACACGAGATGCTTAAACACATGGAGTAGAGTTTATGCAAGGAGCTTTCTTTCACAAGACATGCACATTCAAACTCATATGCTCGATGCATTATAAGAATATGACCACATATTACTGGAAATCACATTTGATTGTGCTTAGGAACGTTTGTTATTAGGTATTCATAGAAATTTTCCTTTCTTTCTTTGAAAATACTTTTCATAACCTCTTGAGGTTCACATTCTTTAAAAGAAATTTCTTTCGTATTGGTCCTATAAGGACCCTTTAAGCTTTTCATATTTTATTCAATCTGGTCTCTTAATGGCCCTTAAATCTTTCTTTTTCCTGAAATACTTAAAATGGCGAAATGCCAATTGCTTTTCTTTGCTTATTAGGAAAATACTTCTGGCATAAGATCCTTACAGGTTGCAAGTTGGGTGAGATCTATTCTCAACCCCATAGTAAGACCTAACGCTCACGCTTAAGCTCTTACTCCGGGGATGGCTACATATAACATATTGGACTATTACGCTCGTCAGGGTCTTCTAGGGTTTCCTAGTACCAGGACTTATTCCCTAGGCTAGCATCATTCATATCATATTATCGAAAGCATATTATCTTAGCCAATTTAAAGCATATGGCCATAATGGCTAATAAGTTTGCTGCCTCTCACAGCGAAATCCTTTTTCATACAACGCACTCTCTTTTTATTTAAACTCCTTAGGGATTCCCCCGTTCTCACTCTTAAAAATGTATTTGTATAGTAAAAATAGGCCATTGTTCACTAATAGTTATGGCTACTATTAGTTACAACAACGAAAACCTTCTTTTTCAAACTCACCCTCACTCGCAAGATGCAACTTAACGACATAAAGGGAAGGGAGGGTTTGAATGTAATACATTCAAACACTTTATAATCAACTCGGCAGAATAAGCCACATATGGCCTCGCAATCTACATGATTGTGGTCAATCACAACCCAGGCTCCCTCCTCACACAACACCAACCACAAGAACCTCAAAAGCTTTCATTAGTTCATCCTCCAGCTATCTGACTACCATCTGGGTTTTCAATTCTATAACCATAGCATATTATCATGAAAGTCATAAAGAAATGTGTAGAAGGGAATATGTACTTATCGAGCATGCAGCACCCATTTAGCGACATAATACAGCTTATGTAACATGTTAAGTTTATTAACATAAATAAGGCCCCCAACGGCCAAAATGAACAACAAGGCATGAAACTAACTTGTTTACATTGATCACGATTAAGGGGTAAACATGCTCATTCTAAGGCATTTTCAAAAGCGAATCTGGGCGCATTTAAGGTCTTTTGAGTCTATTTAATTTCATTAGGGTCACTGGATTATTTTGAGGTCTTTTCAACATGAATTAACCAGATTAGCACTCAACGTTTTAAGCCATTCATAGGTCATTTCAAAGGTCATTCACAAACATGAATCACCGACCTAACAAGCATTGTTTCAAAACATTCATAGATTATTTCGAAGCTACTTCTCAAGCATGAATTGACTAAATGAACAAGCATCGATTCGAAGTATTCGAATATTATTTAGAAGCTACTTTTCAAACATGAATTAACTAAATAAACAAGCATTGATTTGAAGTATTCATATATTATTTCGAAGCTACTTTTCAAACATGAATAAGTAAATAAACAAGCATTGATTCGAAGCATTCATATATTATTTCGAAGCTACCATTCAAGCATGAATTAAATAAATAAACAAGCATCGATTCGAAGCATCCTCATGTTATTTCGAAGTCACTTATGAGCGTGGATTAACCAAACTAACATATATCGATTCGAAGCCACTTTCAAGCAGTAATTAACTAAACTAACGTATATCGATTCAAAGCATCATTAGGTTATTTTGAATTTATTTTCAGGCATGAATTAACTAAACTTAACATACATCGATTTAGGGCAATCTTAGGCATAAAAATCAGTCCAATTCGTCTGACTAATTCTAAACTAACATGCATCAATTTAAACTAAATTCAGCTAAAACAGAGCATGCTTAATAAGTCACCACAATCCCAATTAGTCTGGCTACCCTAGACTAACATGCATCATCACTCAATGGCTAAAACCTTTTCGAAATTACTAATATTTAGGAGGCGAGAAATACCCACCTCGAATCGAAACTAAGGGCCCGTTCTAAGGGCTTCTGGGCTTGATTTGGAGGCTTCAAAACCCAAATTTCGACTCTTTTGCTGATTTCACACCTAACTCCCGTGAACAGACCCGCAATCGGCATGCTATCACCGCAAATTCGAACTCCCCAACCCTTCTCTCTCTTCCTCTTCGCCGGCAACGAACGAACGACCACCGTCCTTCTCGGCTTACCCTTGTCGGTGCCTCGCCACTGTGGCAGCCGGTGGTCACCCTCCGCCTCCTTTGTTGCTGTTTTCTCCTCTCGTTCCTCCCTCGCATTCGACCTTTCCCTCTTTCTGCTCAGTTCTACGGGTTGCTTGTGCGAGATTATTTCCTTCGGGCAGCGGTTGACCAGTCGTAGGCATGGGGGCTCATTGCCGTCCCTTCTCCCTCTCTCCCTCCCTCTCTCTCTCACATTCTTGTAGGGGGTCACTAGGCTGGGGTCCAAATCCCCCCTGTCGTGCGTGCCCAGCAAAAACAAGGGGGTTTGGCCCCCTTTTAGTTCTATGTTATAAGTATATATATATTTTTGGTTCTCTATTGCTTGCCCATTCAACTAACTCCGCTGGTCTAATTCTAATCTCATACCTCATATCCTAACCCGAATCGATGATACAACCCTTCATCGATTATTCGATCCCAAACATGTCAAGGCTCGATTTAATTAATCAGGAAACTAATTCTAAGGTTAACAATCTAACCATATTCAGGTTGCTACTCGATTTAGTACCCGATAATAATTCTTACTAATGCTTATAAAAAATCATTGTAACATTTTCGAACCAATAACAATAACATTAATAGCGATAAAAATATTCATTTTAATAAAATTACCGTTTACATAAGCACATCAGAAATAATTTAAGTCGTATAGTCAATAAAAATACGAATTTATAACATCGAAAAGGCAAGACAGCCAGCATAACGTACTGATAAAGAGCGCAGGTCTTACAAAATATATATATATATATACACACACACATACACATACACATACATATACATATATACATATATATATATATATA
>JAKOGI010001908.1:0-90000 GCA_029747015.1 Carnegiea gigantea
TATATATATATATATATATATATATATATATATGTATGTATATATATACACATACATACATACATACATACATACATACATACGCACATACATACATAAATACATGCATACATGTATATGTATATATACACACACACGCACATGCATACAAACATATATGTGTGTGTGTGTGTGTGTGTGTGTGTGTGTATTTGAACACATCCTTGTGGTTTTAAGGGATTAGTTTCGCATATCCAAAGATTCGGAAGATATAACGAGGGGTTGGCTATTAGAGTTAGTGTTGAATATTCGTTGTTCAAATATAAGTGAGTCATTCTTTTGACTGAACATTAACAATTAGAAAGTTAACAAGATGAGATAGCGGTTTATGATGGGGGAGACAAAAAGATGCATTAAGTAATAGTGAATGTTCGTCATAAAAATGTATAGATTTGTTGTTTCGGCTTCATATTTGTGACATGCAATTTAGAATTCATCTTTAATGGAGGGAGAGGTTAGTCATGTGATTTGCTTATGACGTCCTGTTATATATGCGGGTGCTGGATTCCAGATTGAGTGAGCTAAATATTCCAAATGCCTCCCGTTGTATCAGAATCATTGATCCTAAAACCCTTAAAAAAATGACCTCTTTGCCACTCATTTGAGCGTTTTTCTATGGCAACCGCGAGCGTTGATACTTGTCCTGTGTCTACCACGTAGTCATTGTTGGAAACACCAAGCAGTGGCGGTGTCTTCTTATTCTATCTTCTGCCTAGTTTCTCCTTCACACCACGTTCGCCTCCTCCCACAATCTCCTCTTTATATGTGTCGACACTGTTATTTGCGGTGCTCTTTTCTTCTCCCTCAAGCAGCCCCACTCTCTCTTCCTCCATTTTGCCACTCATATCCTAATAGGTTTGTTGACGTTCAATATGCCCTCTTCCTTTGGTTATGAGTAGCATGTGAGCGTTGGCTCGCACTTTTCTTCTATTCTTGACTTGTCTCAGACACTCGCTCCTATGCTTCTACCCAAGCTCTCATCTATCAACCCTAGCCTTTCGACCATCAGTATTAAGATTTTTGTACAACAGCCTTGGAAAAGGTTGATGATTGCCTTTCTTGGAAGGCTCAGCTCATCTCCTTCCCGGTAATACATCAACTTCATAAGTCTATGAATGGTTTGATTTTTCAGCCCTTGTCAGTTGTTGTTGTCCTTTTTTAGGGCATCCAACAACTGAACCCAACAAATTCTTTCTAGTAATGCTTGGAGATTCGGTTGAACTAATCTGGACATGCCTTTTCACCATGATCTCCAGAGATCATCTAACTAAGGTTCGTGATCTAACTTATTGTTCCTTTATTTGGTAATGCTTGGAGATTCAGTTTAACAGTGCAAGGCTAGCGGGAGCCATGGACTTGAAATGCTTTATTATGAACATTGAAAATTTGGAGTCCCAAACTATAGATTCCTTTAGGATGTTAAGTCCATTATCGATTCTGTTATAATGATTCATTTGCTTGTCTATGACATAGCCCTTATTTAGTATGCTTTGAACTCTCTTGATCCCGATCATGATGACATTGTTGATACTCTTATCTATCTGTCGGGGACTCTCTCTTTTGATGATGTACATACTAAGCTTCTATTCTATGAGAAACGTGTACTCTTTTGCAAGTGTTATAATTTTGAGACTCTTACCCATGCTGCATTTGTGGACGCCCCTAGCCAAGCATCGAATGATGCCAATTTAGGTTCTAACAGCAAACATAATCGAGGTCGAGGGAAGCAAAATTACAATAATCGTTATAAAAACAACAATCACTACAATAAAGGAAACAACACCAACACCAATGACTCCATTTCTGTTTTAATAGCCTCCAATAAGGGTGTGCCCATAGGTTCTGCATTTCATGGTACAATTGATTCATCATCTAATATTTTGTGTGCCTCTGTTTCTGTTGCTAATTCTTTTTTTTATGGGTAATGAATCGGTTGAGAGGGAATTGGGTGTTAGTCCTACTATTATTTGCTAAATTTGTCACTCTACAGGCCATTATACTGTTGCTTATTCCGCTCAGTATCATTCTTGTCACCACGATTCTCTTTCTGTTGTGGCCACTTTTACATCTGTTGATCCTAGTGAGAACTTGTAGTATCCTAACTCCATTGTGGGATTTTACATGACACCTGATGAAGGTATTTTAACTTCTAAAACTTCTTATTGTGGGTCTAATAAGGTTCAGGTTGGGAATGGTAAACTGTTACCTATTAAGTCTCTTGGAAATTTGCGAATTCAGACTCATAGTATGTTGTTCTCCGTTTAGTCTTTATTACATGTTCAGGGCCTTAAATATAATCCTTTATCTATACATCATTTATGTCAAAGATAAGTATTGTCATGTGCAGTTTAATGATTCTCCATTTTATGTCAAGGATAACAACGAGTGAAGTCCTTCTAAGGTGTCTAGCCATGTAATCTTTATCTGGTCAGTGTTAGCACTATTCGGGTTCAAAATATGACATTTTACGCCTCATTTTACCTAAGCTTTAGTTTTTAATATCGGTTAATTTTGGAAATCTTTTTGTATTTTGTTTTTCTTTTGTAGGAAATAAGTCAAGGCAAACTACCATGGAGCTTTTGATGCTTAATGGAGCCAAAACACACAAAAAAAGAGGTTCGGGATTCAATCTCAAGAAGGATGGCAGGAATATAACAGCTACTAATGCCAGTTTTGGCTAGCCCCCCCAATTACCAGTATCAATTTTGGTAGATCCATGCCAACTATTAGTGCCAGACTTGGCATGATCATGCTAACTGCTCGCGCCACCTCCAATTTTGGTAGTCTTTTCTTCTTCAAAGAGTTGACGCAGTCCGCCAATGTCACATGGCACGGTCTTGTCAAACTCACTGTTCAGGGCCTTTATAAACCATGTTCCCCCTATTTGTGTAAGAACGTGGGAATTTAGGTTTAGCATAGGGTTTTAGGAGATATTAGTGTAGATTTAGCTTAATTTGTAGCCATATATCAAGCTTAATGAAGTTTTAATGCAATTTCCATTTTTTTGTCTCTTGTTACTTTCATTTTCATTTAAGTACTTACTTCGTTGAGTTTTGATTTACTATTTTGGTGCCCAAATCTACATGCTTTTGCATGTTTCTTGATTGAAATTAGTGTTTCCCTTTGCTAGTCATTCTCCTATTCCCTTGCCAACTTTTAATTCTCAATCTCTTTTTTCAAGAATGCAAATTTCAAGCTCTTTCTCTCTCCTCCATCTTAGGGTTTCAAAACTCATCTTCAAAGTTTAGATTTTTAGGTCCGTAATGGATTAGAATAGGAGTGGTTAGAGTAGATATGTGCTCAACAAATGGAGACAAGCCATAATTACATCCCCATGCTCTTTCGATGGAGGTTTAACCTCCATTGTTGTATATATGCTTATGCTTTGAGTTACCTTTCTTTCTCTCTCAATTTGTCTTGTTCGATTTAATGCTTTCTTAGTTAAATTTGATGTTTTGCTAGTTAATTGGTAGTTAGGATAATGTTTATGTTGATTTAGTTAATTATGCTTCATTTTATGTTAGTTATATTAATCTAATATGTTGCTTTGGATTAGTTAAACTAATCATGATTAATTTAGGGTTAGTATTTAATTAGTTTCATTAATCGTGTTTATCATAGCTGTTACTTTCCTTAGGTTAGAATTGGTGTTACAATAATAAGTGACCTGATTTCAACACCATACTAGATGACAACAAATTTTCTCCTATATTCACCACAAAAACTACTCAACCAGCACCACTCAAATTGTTCCCGCTTTGGCTGCAATGCGTGATAATAGAGAAGTGGGGCATTGAAGGCTTGGTCAAGGCGGCGACCATGTTTTTGATAGTCTTAGGAAGGAAAGCCAATGTTATTAAAACTTCAGATAATAATTTTACATGTTGTTTAGCTAAGCCTCAAAAATTGCCTTTCAATGAAGTGGGTCGTTATTTTCGAACACCTATACATATAAGTCATTTTGGTGTTTGGGAAGCACTTCATGATTCTTCTAAAAATTGTCGCTATTTTGTAACTTTTGTTGATGATTTTTCCCATTTCACGTGGCTATATCTTATGAAATGTGAGTCTAAAGTGTTTAATGTCTTCAAACATTTTCAAAAATTAGTTGAAAATCAATTTAGCAGCTCTATCCAAATTTTTTAGTGTGCTAAATGACTTGATTTTGATAATACATCGCTTCAAGAACGCTCTGGTATCCTTTTTTGAAAACTCTACCTTAATATGGAGGAGTAGCATTGTGTTGCTAGGCACAAAGTTAGACATATCTTTGAGATGGTACATTCTTTCTTTTTTTTTGGGTTATATTTCATCCACTATCTACTTTTGGGGTTGAAGCTGCCTTTCCTATAGTCTTTGCTATAAACCGCTTACCTACAACAATTCTTGCAAATAAAAGCCCTTTAGAAAAACTATTTAGCGTATTTTGGATACACACTTTTTCGAACTTTTGGTTGTGAGTACTTTCTAAATTTTATTAGTTCTTCTATCAATAAACTCTAACCTCGCTCTGTACAATGTGTTTCCTTCTTGGATATGCCCATTAGTATAAAGGATGTCAATGTATTGAATCCAAAATAGGCAAAATTTACACTAGTAGACATGTTCGTTTTCATGAAATTGTTTTTTCTTACTAAACCTTGGTTGCCCCATCCATATCTTTGCCATGTGATCATAGTCGTGTAGCAGAGGATGTGGTCTCGCTTACTTCTCCTGCCATGATGCCTTCTTCTAGTCTTGCTGTTTGTGTAGCGTCCTCATCTTCACTTGTTCCTAAGCGTGGTTCAGTTTCCCCTTCCATTTCTTCATCTAGCCAGCTAATCCTTCTTATGTTTGGTCTGTCCAGGCATCTCCTTCTTCGCCTCTAGTCTAGCCCACAGCCATGTCTAGCCCAGTTTCCTAGTTTTGTGTGGTACCAAATCCATCCCAGCTTGTGTCTTCAGTTGATCTAGCCTAGCTCCACCTGTGTCCTCAACTGAGTCCAATGTGGTCAAGAGTGTGTCATCCATAGTGTCTATTGCCTACCCCATTGGTTCTGTTTCATTCCGTGTTCAAACTTATTGAGTGGTTCTCTATCACTTCCCTAGGTCTCTTCTCCTGTGTTGATTTCACGTGTCTACAATGTCCATCCTATTCAAACTAGGTTTAAGTCTAGTATTCATAAACACAAGCAACTTTTGTCTTTGAGGGTAGGTGTGTAGAAACCGAACCCACCTCTTTTAGGGCAGCTTTTTATCATCCGCCTATCTCCAATGTAAATCATATGCAAACTTGGTCTAAGTCTGGCATTCATGAACCCAAGAAACTTTTCTATTTGAGTGTAGGGCATGTAGAAACTGAACCCACCTCTTTTAGGGCATCTTTTGGCAAGTTAGTGGATCTACAAGATTAAATACCAATCGGATGGTACTATTGAAGGCTACAAAGTGAGGTTGGTCGTTACAAGTAATTATCAGCTGATAGGTTATGATTTTCATGATACATTGTCTCCTGTAGTTCGCGCTATTACTATTAGACTTGTTTTATCTCTCGTTGTGGCTCACAAGTGGCGTATTCGTCAACTTGACGTTTAGAATATCTCTCTTCATGGCATTCCTATGTAGCAAGTTATCATGCGCCAGCCTCTGACTTTGTTGATCCTCAATTTTCCCATCAAGTGTTGCATCTAAAGACTATTTATGGTTTGAAATAGGCTCCCCAGGCCTGGTTTTATTGGTTCAGTAGTTTTTTTTTGGTGGCTTACGTATGATTTTACATGTAGTCAATCTGACCCCTCCATCTTCATTCTTCACACTTCTACTCCAATCCTTGTGCTTCTTTTGTATGTTGAGGTATAGTTTTGACGGATGGTTATCCTAGTCTTCTCTTTTCCTTTATTAATAATCTCTCTTGTCAGTTTGCCATAAAGGATCTATGTGATCCACACTTTTTTTTGTGCGTATAGGCGAGTAGGTTTCTCGTTCTCCTATAAGTTTATGTCTTTCTTAGCATAGCTATAGCACAGACCTGCTTCGTACGTTACACCTTCATACTTGTAAACTTGTTTTCCCTCCTATTGTGCCTCTCATGAGTTACGTGTAGACCTAATTGAATATAAAAGCATGGTAGGTGCCCTTAAATATTTGATAATGACTCGAATTGGATACCATTGTGAAATTATTATATTATATCAATAAAAATACATTCAAACTTAGCCTTGCCATATAAACAATAAATATACAAACCGTATAGTGCATAAACTACCAAGTTAAAAGTTGAGAGTATTATTGTCCAATGCACCCAAAGTACAATATATTATCATTCAAGATTCCTATTTATTATATATTATATATATGTAGGAGTGCTTTGCGCCATACTAGATTTTTACCAATGAGACTCAAAAGAAGATTCACAATGTATCCTAGGATCCAATTACCAAAAAGAGAAGTGCCAGTGGACTAGGGTTCAAATCAATGAGAGACAGATGTTGCTTTCCTCACTAAATTCAAATGGAGACTTGTCACATAGAGGGACAAACTATGGTACTAGATTCCAAGAGCCAAATATTGTGATAAAAGATATGGTATAGACATGTTTGAATCCAACCATAGCGCCTCCAATACCTGGAGAGGCATTGTTGACGATGTATTGCTTATCAAGAAAGACTTTAGGATGAAAATTAGGAATGGGAGAGGGACCTATTTTTGGCAGCAGTCTTGGGCAACTAACGCCCCTCTTTTTTAGTTTGTGAACCGGGTAATCCCACTGCATATTGTTGACAAAAAGTAGAAGACTTCCGGGACAAGGATAAAGGGTGGAAAGAGGAGGAGTTTGATGAGTTGCTCCGTAAGTCTATCCTTAAAAGAATTACATCTTATGAAATCTCTCCAGGTCATAAAAATAAGGATCAACTTGTGTGGGATGTAGATAAGAATGGGAAATTCTCCATTAAAACGACCATGGCATTAATTTGAGTTGATATTAATGGAGGACCCTTTTTAGCAAGTCATTTGGAGGTGCCCAACCCCACTAAGAATTCGCTTTTTCTTATGGTTGGTTGGACATGAAAGGATTATGTCAAATGCACATAGATTTTTAAGGGGCTAATTGATAGCCTTAAATGTAAAGAATGCTAGCAGTTGATGTGGACACCCTCCACATCTTGAGAGATTGCAAACAGGCCAAACCCATATGGTACTGGTTGGTGCCCTGTAACCAACAAAACGTCATCTTCTCTCTATAGCTCAAAACTCAGTTAGCCTCGAATCTGACTACCCCATCAAGTGTTATGGGAGCTAAATAGGACACCATATTTGCAACTACTACGTGATGGTTGTGGAAATGGAGGAACAAACAATGTTTCGAAGACATGCACTACGTCCCTTTAAAATAGTGTGAGTTTATATGGCAGCGAAGTCGAAAAGTTTTAAATGCACTAAAAGGAGGATCTGGGCAGAATATCGATCTTGCATACCGTAAATATAAGCAGGAAATCCTGCTTTGGTGGATGCCTTTGTCTGATGGAAGGATGACAGTTAACATTGATGGTGCCGCCAAGGGCAATCCGGGCACCCCTGGGGGCAGTGGAGTGTTTAGGGGACCTAGGGGAAATTGGGTGGAAGAATTTTGTGGAAGTTTTGGTGAATGCACTTCGGTGAAAGCCGAACTCCTCGCCTTCCTCAAGGGATTGCGTGTGGCATGGGAGTCCGTTTTCAGGAAATTGGAAATCAATAGAGATTATGCGGTGGCCCTTACTAAGATGCGAACACTTGTGAAAAATAATACGAGCCATTTTTTTTATTATTGAAGAGTGTCAAAAGCTTATACCAACATGAGTGGCAAGTGAAGATGGAACACTGTTACCAAGAGACAAATAAGACAGTGGTGCCCTAGCTAATTTAGGAGTAGCAGTAGACTCCCCATTGATTGTTTTAGAATCACCTCCTAACTCTATTCTAGGAGACGCAGACAGTAGACGCTTATCTTTCCAATTTTGTTTGAGAATGTAGACGGGGTAAGTTGACAACGTTACATTATGTCGTAATATGACTCAAGCCCCTCCTCGAAAAAACGATACTAGATTTTCACTGGTTACATTAGGTTGTAATATGAATCAAGTCCCCCCAAAAACGATACTAGATTTTCAATGGCGTCGAAATTATTTTGAACTTTGAGCGGTTGCGCTTCAAATGAAATTTCAATACTGTAGGCTTTTTTACGAGGCACATGTTTGGTCCAACAACTGGAATTTCCTTGGAAGGGTGAAACGTCGGCGTGGCAAAGTCAGGTCCTTGCTAGCACTTGAAAAGAGATAGAAAAGCCCCCAAGGCGGCCTCATTGTGAGTTGAAGTGAAACCAGTGAGCGAGAAGAAATGGCGAGAGTAGCATGCCACAATTGGCTGCCTGCTTTCTCCGGTGTTCCACTCAAGTCATCCTTTCTCTCTCCAAACCACTCACTCAGTCGGAGTCTTTCCAACTATGTGGTCCTAACGAGGAGGTGCTTCTCTTCTTCAGCCAGAATTACTATGAGCTTGAGAGCTGGCATTGTGGGTCTTCCAAATGTCGGCAAATCCACCCTTTTCAACGCTGTGGTTAGTCTATCTTTCTCTCTTCTTCCTCTTGGAAATGCTTAGTTTTGATGTTTGCATGATTGGATTTGTTTTTATTACAAAAGCAAGCATGGCTTTTTATGCATGGCTTTGTGCCTGTAAGGTGTTTGATTAAATGACATGATTGAATTTAGCCTACTTCTGCTAAATTTCCTGTTGGATAATCTTGTCTGGTTTCTTGGTTCTTGTTGCTTCCTTTAAAGTTGCTGAATAGAAGGAAATCATGGTAGTGAAATATTGACGAACTATGGGTGCTTAGTTGATTGTGGTTTTCTGATTATGCCTACTGAATTTATGGTGCTTGTGAGTTATTGTTACATGTTGACCTTTGTTGATGACTGATGACGATATGTTTTAGAATGATGGAGAAAAATCTCTTATTTTGTATTGCTTTGCTAACATAGTTTTATACAGCCCTATCTAGCTACAACTAGCAAAGAGTATGAGACAAAAATATTTACAAGATATTAGGCTAAAATACAAGATTTTCATATCAGAAAATATATCTATGATACTCCCCTCAAGTTGGTGCTTGCAGATAACGAATACCCAACTTGCCGGATAAGTACTGAAACTGCTGACGACCAAGGGCCTTGGTGAACATATCAGCTACTTGTTGGCTAGTGCGAACATGAGAGGTTGAAATAACGCCAGCAAGCAGCTTTTCACGAACATAATGGCAATCAGTCTCGATATGTTTCGTACGCTCATGGAATACCGGATTGGATGCAATATGAAGAGCAGCTTGGTTGTTGCAAAGAAGTCGCATGGGATGTGAGTGAAAAACCCCGAGGGATGCAAGAAAGGACTTGAGCCACACAAGCTCACAGGAAGTGACTGTCATGACTCGGTATTCGGCTTCAACAGAAGATCGTGAGACAGTAGGTTGTTTCTTAGTCCTCCAAGAATAGGAGAGGCACCTAAGGCAACAAAATAAGCAGTGACCGACCATCGCGTTAAAGGACAACCGGCCCAATCTGAATCACAATATGCCTAAAATAACCAGTGGCCGACTATCAAGTTAAAGGACAATCGGCCCAATCTGAATCACAATATGCCTGTATTTGAAGAGAACTGCTCGCATGAAGAAAGAGGCCTTGACCAGGAGCACCTTTGACATACCTCAGTACCCGAAGAGCAGCTTCCCAATGTTGATGGCGGGGCTCATGGAGAAATTGAGACAACACATGAACGGCATAACAGAGATCGGGGTGTGTAATGGTAAGATAGACTAAACGGCCAACAAGCCGGCGATATGGTCCAGGATCGGCGAGGATAGGCCCATCAGCAAGGGCAAGGGCAAGGGCAAGGGCAAGGGCATGGGCATGATTCTGCTTCATCGGAAAGGCACCAGGCTTAGATGCCGTAAGTCCAGCCTCAACCAAAATGTCCAAGGCATACTTTCGTTGAGATAAAAATAGTCCAGTGGAGTTCCGAGCTATTTCAATGCCTAAGAAATATTTGAGAGGACCAAGATCTTTGCGATGAAAGTGCTTATTAAGATATTTCTTGAAGCTGGAGCAAGCATCACTATTATTGCCACCAAGAATGATGTCATCCACATAAACTAAGACGGCCAAGAACAAATCTCTTTTGCGAAGAGTAAACAAAGTATGATCTGCATGAGACTGGAGAAATCCATAAGCCCGTAGTGCAGAAGCAAGTTTAGCAAACCAGTTCCAAGGGCATTGCCGTAAACCATAGAGAGACTTACGAAGACGACACACTTTATCAGGATGAGAGAAAGAAAAACCAGGAGGAGGTCGCATATATACTTCCTCATGTAGGTCGTCGTGAAGGAAGGCATTATTGACATCCATTTGATGTAACTCCTATCCTTTGATAACAGCCACAGCAAGAAAAATCTGAACACTTACCATTTTGGCAACAGGGGCAAAGGTCTCATTATAATCAAGTGCTGCTGGTTGAGTATCTCCACGAACAACCAATCGAGCCTTATAGTGTTCGATAGACCCATCAGACCGGTACTTGATTTTGAATACCCATTTATACCCAATAGGTTTCTTTCCCGGAGGTAGATTCTCGATGGTCCAAGTGTTATTTTTTTTCAAGAGCAGTAATTTCTTCCCGCATGGCAGCACGCCATTGCGGGTCTTTAGCTGCTTTAGAATAGGAGCGAGGCTCAATCCCACAAGTTACTGCATTCAGAAAGCTTGTATGTGCAGCAGAAAAAGATTCACAAGAAATAAAATTAGCAAGAGGATACCTTGGGCCAGAGGATTCGCTGTATGCAAAGGGGCGTGTGCTTGAGTTGTATGCCAAAGATAATCATGGAGGATGATAGAGGGTCGCTTGGTGCGCTTGCCACGACCTAAATTAGGAGGTGTCGGTGGTAGTGCTTGAGAGGAAGACTCAAGTGTAGAATCCGCTGTAGAATCGGGTAACAGGGATAATGGATCCCCCCCGACGTAGATGGAGATTGAGCCCATGATGGTGAAACCTCAAGAATGGTATCACTAGATGGAGAGGTTGCTGGCAGGGTGGAAGCAAACGGGAACCAAACGGGAACTGGGACTCATCGAATTTGACATCCCTACAAATAAAACATGCTTGTGTCTCAAGGTCCATGAGCTTTCAACCTTTCTTGCTTGGAGGATACCCAAGAAAAACACACCGTCGACTATGAGGAGCAAACTTATTTCGAGTTTTGATATGAGCATAGCAAAGACATCCAAACACCTGTATGTGAGAGTAGGAGGGAATGGTACTAAATAAGACTTCATGTGGGGTTTTGTTGCGAAGGACACTGGAAAGAGTACGGTTGATCAGCTGAACAGTTTACAACGCATTCTCCCCAAAATTTAGTGAGAATATGTGCTTGAAACATGAGGGCCCTAGCTACTACAAGTACATGACCATGTTTATGCTCAACTCGACCATTCTACTGAGGGGTATCAACAATTGATGTTTGATGAATCATACCATGAGTAGCATAAAATTCAATCATAGGGTTAGCAGAAAATTCCTGACCATTGTCACTGCGAATAATTTTGACATGCTTACTAAATTGGTTTGAGACCATTAAGCAAAAAGTACGCAACAAACCCCCAGTTTGACTCTTATCATGCATTAAGTATACCCACACAGCACGACTGAAGTCATCAACAATAGTCAAAAAAAATATTTTGCACCGGAAAGAGTGCTACACCGGTAAGGTCCCCAAATGTCACAATGTATTGAGTCAAATTTGTCTTTTGCACAACTAATACTGGAAGGAAACATAGCTCGTGTGTGTTTAGCGCGACAACATACGTCACACAACGTTTGACTAGAGGAACTACCTCCTGCAATATTAAGAAGATGAGCTAGGAGTTGGTTTGATGGATGTCCTAACTGACGATGGCAAAGATCATAGGATTCTCTTTTGGTGACTGACGCAATACGTCCTTCGCTCCCCGGTTGATACAGGTACACGCCCTTTTGCGTTTTACCCAGTCAAATCGGGCTCCTCATAGTGCGGCCTTACAAAACACACAAATGTCGAGTGAAGAGCACATAGCCTTCTGTATCATCAATCAAACACCGCCATGGAGATGAGATTAACTGTTAGTTGTGGCATATAAAGAACATTACGTAAAATAATTCCATCGCCAAGATAGACATCACCCTCTTGGGTGGCTTGAGTTTGAGACCCATTTGGAAGACTAACAGGACATGATGGAATGTCATGCAGGTGAGAGAAAAAATGCACATTACTCGTCATATGATTAGAGGCTCCGCTGTCTATCAACCAAGAGGAAGGCTGTGAAGATTGCATACCAATGAGAGGTTCCAAGGCGGACGGGGAGGACCCTAACAGGGCAATGAGTCGTTGCATCTGCTCAGGTGTTAGTCTCGGAAGACTGGAAGTGGCAGCAGGAGAAACCGACCCACTTGGGGTCGAAGAAAACCCAGGTGCTGCTTTATTTGTTACTGTGGCAGCAGCAGTAGCATGATAAGCAGGACGAAGGATGCCAGATGAAACAGTATGGACGGTACCACAACCACGTCCCTGACCCTTTCCGGTTGGCGTAATACCGAGAAGCTTATAACAGTGATCTCGAGTGTGCCCGGCGTGGTTGCAAAAGTACACCAGCGACGCCCTGTGGGGGTTTGATTAGCTGAGTCGGTTGACGCCAAGGTGGGCTGACTAGCGGTGGTCCGATCAACTTGAGCATGGAATCCTAGTGCGATAGGTGTGTCCCAAGAGCTAGTGATACCTTGGTGTGATTCTTCTTGTACCTCCATGGCATATGCTCGGTCCAGAGTGGGTAGAGGTTCCATGTTTATAATCTGGGTGCGTAAAGTGCTAAGCTTCTCATCTAAGCCCATTAGAAATTGGTGTGTGCGAAGATTTGCATACCAAGGCAATTGTTCAGCACTCTTCTGGCATCCACAAGATTGGAATGGAGATAAGGATAGAAGATCATCTCACATCCCGAGAAATTTGGGGTAGTAGATCATTACCGACACCCCATCTTGTTGGGTGTCAGACAAAGTAGACCATAATTGATAAGTGCGAGGTCCATTAGGAATAGAATACTGAGCCTTTAAAATCGCCCACATTATTTGAGCATTAGGTATTCGAGACACAGTGGCCCGAACAAAAGGATCAAGCGAATTTAGAATCCAAGAGCAGACCATGGAATTAACAATTTCCCAGGTATAATAATAATCCGATGTCTTAGCAGGTTCGGTAATACTTCCATGAACAAAACCCAATTTATTGTAGGATTTCAAGGGCATAATACCTGTTTGTTCCCATGTTGCATAATTGTCACATTTAAGGGGATCCTTAGTTAGAGAATTACCTGGAATTGCTTATCCCGACAGATAATACGGTGAAGATGGATCAGCTTGTTTGGGCTTGGAGTCCTTTGACATGATGGCTGACACGAAAGAGTCAGACAGGGCTTCACTAGCCGGAACAACAATCGAAGAGAGGCCAACAAATCGAAGAGAACATGCTAGGTTGGGACGGAGAGCACACCAGACCATGGCGGAAAAGAAAGGAAAAAAAATTGGGATTGTTATTCTCGTTCTGATACTATGTTAAATTTTATATATCAATTGGGCTATAAACAAAGAGTCATATATATAAGCTTAAATGAGGTTCTAACCCAAAACCAATTGGTTATGAGTGGAGTAACTCACAAGCTTATATACATATTCAAGCCCTTTAATTTCATCAATGTGGGACAACACCCACTATCATATTCTTTGGATTTTATCAATGTGGGACAATACTCACTTTCATACTCCAACACGCCCCCTCACGTGTGGGCTACTAACAAGGCCTAGCACGTGTACATAATTTTTAATCAAACGGGGACGGTGGGAAATCAAGATCGAGCAACCCACTCTAATACCATGATAAGTTTTAGAATGATGGAGGAAAAATCTCTTATGTTGTATTGCTTTGCTAACATAGTTTTATACAGCCCTATCTAGCTGCAACTAGGGGTGTGCAAAACCGGTTAACCGCACTTTCGGTTAACCGAAAATCGGTTAACCGAATATTCGGTTAGTGAAAACACCGAACCGTAACCGAACCGAAATATTCGGTTAACCGGTTGTTCGGTTAACCGAGCTTTCGGTTCGGCCAAAATTCGATCCGTAACCGAACCGAAAAATTCGGTTAACCGTTTTTCCGGATCGGTTAACCGATTTTCCGGTTCGGTGAAACGGTTAACCGGTTTACTGGGGGAAAAAAACTAAATTTGGTACCCTTTTCATATATCAAATTAAAAGTTAAAACCATACTCTTGCAACAAAGCTTGACTGATGAAAGCTGGGAAGAGAACAGTAACTTCAACAAGGCAGACACATGATAAAACCTTGACTGCTGAGGGCTGGGGAGAGGGTAGTAAGCCCGTAACTTCAGCAAGTGCAACTGTGCAAGACACCGTGACTGTTGAGGGCTGGGGAGAGGGAATTACAAGCTTGAAAACAACATCCATAAGTCCATAAGGACCATAACCAACATAAACTGTCTTGAGGGAAGAGGGAGGTAAAAGTACATAGATGTCTAAATTATAAACTAGAGGATGTTGTTACTACAGCTCTAGCTCTGGCTCCTCCTCCTCCTCTATCTCCAATTCAGCGTCTTCACTCTCACTTTCACCATCAGTTATGTTCACATGAATGTCATCCCTGTTGTTACTACAGCTTGAAAACATGTATTACCTGAATCAGACATGCCAATCAACAACTCAAAGAACAATAACACATTCATGATTTAACGGTCAACACAAAAATTACTGCTTAGCTGCACATCATACAGGTCCCTATGAGCCATCAACCATCCCCCCTTTTAGTTAATGATGCTTGTACATGTCGAATTTCCTGAAAGAAAAGAATAATACCTCTTAACAAAAAAAATAGAAACAACAAATCCACACAATAAATTGAAAGTTCGAAACCCAGACAACTGGAAACAACAAATCGAAGCAACATGGATGACATACCCAGAAAAATCGAAACAAGAAATCCACACCACAAATCGAAACCCAGCCATAGTGAAACAGCAAATCGAAACAAGAAATCGAAACTAGACAAATCGAAACAAAAATCGAAACAAATCGAAACCCAAACAAATCCCAACTAATCGAAACCATACTCTTACCCAAACATATTGAAACAAATTGAAACCATACCCAGAAAAAGTTGAATCGTGCGGCTGGGAGAAAACTTGAAGAACTCGAACAACTGGGCACTTGGAGAACTCGAACAACTGGGCACTGGTTGCGGCTGGGAGAAATCTTGAAGAACTCGAACTCAAACAACGTCAGACGCTAGGGTTTTACGTTGAGGGTTTGAGAAGAACTCGAAGAAGTTGAAGAACTTTAGACCTGGGAGGAGGGAACTCGAAGTCTCGAAGAGGTGGAAGAGGGAAGGGCCGAAGGAAAACTGGAACAGAAGTCTGGAAGAAACTGGAACGCCTCTAGGGTTTGTTTTTATGGTCACCTTATATACCCACCCCAAAAAAAAAAAAAACCGGTTTTCGGTTAACCGCGGTTAACCGCGTTTTCTGGATCAACCGAACCGTAACCGAACCGTTAACCGATTTTCTTTTTCGGTTCGGTTAACCGAACCGTTCATTTCAGAAAATTCACTTCAATTAACCGGTTTTTTTGGTCGGTTTTTCGGTTTTTCGGTTTTTCGGATCGGTTCTCGGTTTCGGTTTTTTTTGCACACCCCTTGCTGCAACTAGGAAAGAATATGAGACAAAAAGATTTACAAGATATTAGGCTAAAATACAAGATTTTCATATCAGAAAATATATCTGTAATAGATGACGGTGGTAGTGTCTAGTTATTAGTATTCCCTGATATTTGATCCTTTTGTTAGCTCTATAATCTTGAGTGGCATGTTTTGTAAAGTTAGTACGCATTGGGTAGGGCAGGAAGTTTGGTAGTCGATGTGCATAACACTTCCCAAACATGGCATTGTCCTATATATCTCTGCACCTTCCATTATGCTAGAACATCCAACTTATGGTGTAGAACAGTTTGCCAGGAAGGAATAACAAGGGAAGAGAGCAGGGAGGAGGTGGTGTGTAAGAGGAGATGTGCTGCAGATTGAGTTATGTATAGATTGTGGTATTCCAATGGAAAGCAGATGTGTGTTACTTTTTGTAACTTTTGGCTGTAATCTGAAATTCCTACCAGCTTCCCTGAAAATTTCACCTCTTCTTTGTCAACAGATTGAGGAAGCCTGGTATTATACTTATGGCAATGATACTTTCGAAGTTGTTATCCAACTATTGCAGGGTCTCTTTGTTTTTTTTGTTTGTTTGTTTGTTTGTTTTGTTGTCTCTCCGTGTGTGTGTGTGTGTGTGTGTGTGTGGATGTGGGTATCAGCAATTATGTTGATGCCATTTAATTTGTACTTTCATAGGTTGAGAATGGAAAGGCTCAAGCTGCTAATTTTCCCTTCTGCACAATAGAGCCAAATGTAGGGATCGTTGCTGTTCCAGACCCACAATTGCAGGTGCTTTCTTACCTAAGCAAGTCTCAAAGAGCAGTTCCAGCATCTGTAGAATTTGTTGATATTGCTGGACTTGTTAAGGGAGCCAGCCAGGGGGAGGTCTGGGCCTTTAATTTTTCCTTTTTTCATTTGTAGCAATTCTATTTCTGTTTTCAAAATGACCCCAAGATGTTCCTTCTGGGCCATTATAATTATGTTTACAGTGACTTGGAAGATATTTCTCAAGTTTATACTCTCATTGCAGGGATTGGGTAATAAGTTCTTATCGCACATCCGCGAAGTGGACTCCATACTTCAGGTGCTTATCGTAGATATTAATATAGATGTCATCTTTCTTGCTGATGCTCATATATTCACAGTGCAAACTTTTGTGTACCTACATTGAATGCAGTACACTTAGAAGATGTTTAAATGATATCTACTTTTTGGGTTGGGCTTGACCTCCCTATGACAAGTATAATATTGCCATTTAGCCCCATTGTGGATTTAGTTTCAAATCGTTACCCTGGTCAAATGGCTCCCCAGCTGAAAGTGCGTTTCCTTGCAATCAAATAAATACCTTCAGAGTGTTTTTTTTTTTTTTTTTTTTTTTTTTTTGTTTTTTTGTTTTTTTGGTTGTTTTTGAGTTGATATATTTTTTTTTGGTTTTTTTGGGCGAGTAATCTGTTCCTAACTCTGAACGTTATCAGGTTGTACGATGTTTTGAGGATAATGATATCATTCACGTAAATGGAAAAGTTGACCCAAAGTCTGACATAGATGTTATAAACCTGGAGCTAGTCTTCTCAGATTTGGATCAGGTACATGTGAATCCTGTTATTAGTTTTATATATGAGCAAACCCATATTCCTTCTCAGTTCGTGGTTGTGGCAAGTGGTCATAACTTTCCTTTTTAAATTGTGTGGGGTATTCATGATTGTCTCTTTAACGGGGGATAACCTTCAACTACATGGTGCAGCCACGTCGTTGTGTTTTTCTTGTTTCCCCCTTCCTTTGATTTTTGACCAAATAAGCAAGCACACAGCATGCAAATTTCTCGGGTGGATTAATGGAATGGCAATTCGATAGCACCTTGGAATTTGCATCTCTATAATGGAGTTTATCTCTAAACAGTATATAATCTGCTTAATATATTGCTTTAGCCTCACCAAATAAAGACTATTCTACACAATATGTCGATGTCCTTAAACTCTAGCAATAAGCCTATGAAAACTGCATACTGGTTATCCTAACAAATATTTGCCACAGTTTCACTAACCGGAAGAAGCACAATGGGTTAAAGAAACAAATATTACATGTGGCTTATTATGGACACAAGTGCTGAGAACTAAGGTAGCTCCACTGGTGAAAATATGTTCAGCTCAAGAAACTCTCATGACCATGCCATTGATGCCCAAATGACAAGCTAACAAAACATTCTCAAACCCCCCCCCCCCCCCAAAAACCCCCCCCAAAAAAAAAACTTTTCTCCAAGCTGTTTTGCACTTTATGAACCTGGGGACTTCTCCATGGGATTTTTGTGCTTTTGCTGGTTAGGTTGACTCCTATGCTTCTTTAAGTTACTTTTTTGATGATGGATTTGCTCTCTTATTCCTAACATTATTTGCATTAGATTTGCTGTTACCTTTTTTTTTTGGTTTTTTTTTTGGGGGGGGGGGGTATCCTTGGATTTTCTATCAACTTTAAGGATCATTTGGTCAGAATTTTTTCTTGGACCTGCTGGCGACTTCCCCTTAGGATTTTCCAGCCGATGTTGCTGCATCCTCAGAGAACTGTAAAATTTGTGATTATGGCTAATATTTTCCACAGTCTCCCTAACTAGAAGAAGCATGATAGGTAGAGAAACAAATATTGCATATGTCTTACTATGCACAGAAGTGGTGAGAACTTAGGTAGCTTCATTGGCAAAGATTAAAGGAACTCAAGAAACCCTAGCAAACATGCTGTTGATGTTCAAAATAACAGGCTAGCAACAAATTCTCAAAAATGCTCTCCTAGGGAGGGAGCTAGGACAAATAGAAAGAAAACAATTTTCCTCTTCATTCAGCTCTTTTGGGACTTTGATGTGTTTGAAGACTTACCATGGAAATTTTTGAAGGTTGTGCTGGTTAGGTAAATTGCTATTTATCTTTGGGCTCTTCTTCCAATGGTGACCATCCTCCTTTTGGTTACCAACACCATTCACTGTTTAGATTTGCTGCTACCCTTGGTAGATTTACGCCTGGATTTTCTATGAAATTTAGGCATTCTACTTGTCACTTTCTTTGGACATACCTGGAATGTTCATCATAGGATTTTGGACCTAGTTTTTGTTGCATTGTGAGATTACTTTTTTTTCTACGTAGCTTTTGAATGAGATCTGTGGGCACTTTCCTCCTTGGATCTGCTTTCCTCTTTATTATTGCCATTCTTTTTGTAGGGTTGCCTACTTTGAATGTGATATTGGCTCCTATAGTCTTATCTTTGAGCTGAGTGGGAAGTTCAGTCTCACTGTATTTGGTAATTGGTGATCCCATTTGTCCTTTTGAACCACATATGCTGACTCCACTAATTGCTTGTCTAAAGTCTACACGATGGTAATGTTAGAGCATGTCATAAAATAGGAAGCGTTTCCCTATGGCTATGGGTTCACCATCCTGCTTATGTTGGGACTTTGGTGTAGGTTTGACTTGCAGGATGATGCTCATCCCTTTTACTGTGGCTTGCTTACTTCGTGGGTCGGGCTAGTCTTTGATTTCTTCTCTCTCAGTGTTCGAGACAATTCATCGGGGATTTTAACATCACTTGCATGTTCCTAATCAATCTTGCAGTCATCACCATTCAACTTCCACTCTTCCTTCTCAGCTTCCAATATCTCCGCTTCACCATCATTATAGAAGATTGCATGCTTCAGTTTGAGTTTGACAGAGAAGCCTTGAACACCACTTGCTGATATGACTGGAGAGCAGGCCACTAGATTTTAATTTTTGAACCGATCAATTAGTGCACAATCTTTGGTTTACATAAGCTTTTCCTTTGCCTGGAGCCCTGGTCCCCTGGACTTTGGTTTCTCTTGGAGCTTACCCTAGATGCTTTCTCCTCTCCTCACTCATCATTACTTGATTTGGCAGTGGATTTGCAACAGGATTTCATCTTGTTTATGGATCCCATTTTGGGGTCCTTTGTTAAAGTTGTGTCCTCATATCTTCTCATCTTTGCCTTTGCTATCAACAGCTTTGCCCCTCTTTTTGGACTGTTATAGTGATTTTGCATATTAGTTGAGGGTGTCTACCATCTTTGTGTGTCTTGCTTATAATTGGAAGGATTAGGTAGATTAATTGTCCTATCTACTGAAGGATGCCCTCTTACCTGTGTCCTGGGATTTGAGCTCTGAAAATGTCAGTCCTGCTGATACCTTCTTTGAACTAGATTCCTTCTCAGAATCAATGTTGCCTATTGTGTTGCGTTCTTGCACTTGTTCATATTTTTTCCTTGCTTCCCAACCCGAAGATCGTACGATCTGGAAGCAAAATTGCATGGAAAGGTCTGAAAACCAGCATGTGGTGGGAATGACAAGTAGGGTACTAGATTCCTCCCTCCCTCTCTCCATCCATGTGAAAAAGCTTACTGTAGAGTGCTAATACTAGTCCCATGTGAGTGTTTGGAAAAAAAAAGTTTACACCAATCTTCTATGTTTGAGTTATACTCCTGTGTGGTGATTTCATGAAGGAGTTAAAAGTCTTGCTGATTGCTTTTGCTTTAACAAAATCCTTTCAGCTCTCATTTGAAAAAAAAAATATAAAAATAGGGAGGCTTAGTTGCTAGTTGCAACTTTTGACGGAGGTTTTGCCTTTGCTGCCTTACCTTATTTTCAGCATTGATTTGTGTAACCTTTTGCATTCTCATCTTGGATATCTCATGTTTGTTGTGGCTCTTACTAGTTCAAGAATAATGATATTTAAATGTCAATAACGGTTGATGTATCTGTCAGTGACTTCAGTTCGACTTAAGCACATTCTCTTGTTTTCTGCTTGACAATAGACTGCAATTCTGTAACTTCATAGCTTTTTGGTCTTTGTTACATGGCATTGATAGCTGTAGCGCATCACGTTAATATGAGTGCTCTCCCTTCCAAATATTGGAAGGAAGTGATTTTAATTACGTTAAATCTCTTTTTTTGTCTTCCCTTTGAATTGGTGCTGCTTGTTTCAATGTTCTTAGTTATCGTTGGGCCGTGGGTGCGTAATTGCCGGTATAAGTGGTTCTTATGTTGGATCCTGCTAGAACAACTGAATGTTGATTCATTTCAAGAGTGCAGATTGAGAAAAGAATGGAAAAACTTAAGAAAAGCAAGGCAAAAGACCCACAATCTAAAGTGAAGGTAAAATGGACGCTTGCTATGACTTTCTGTCCCATGCGAGCTCCTATTTCTGTACTCAAGGATCATTAAAAGGGCTAATCCAGGTTTTGCAAACTCTTCTTAACTTCAGGAGGAAGCTGAAAGGTCTGCACTAGAAAGGATCCAAAGGGTGCTAATGGATGGAAAACCAGCACGATCAGTTGCTTTATCAGATCTTGAAAAGGATGCTGTAAAGCATCTTTGTTTGCTTACAATGAAACCAGTAATTTATGTGGCCAATGTGGCAGAAACTGATCTAGCTGATTCAGGAAGTAATTCTCATGTACAAGAAGTTACAAAAATTGCATCTCACTTGCAATCCGGGGTGGTCACTATCTCTGCACAGGTTATCCAAACAAGCGTGCATAATTTCAATAATGCTTTTATATAGGATGAGTGCTCTTTTTTTTTTTTTGGGGGGGGGGGGGTGCGGTTTAGTGGTTTTGTTTGGGGGGAAGGGTGTGGAGATTTCGATCTCGATTCCTGTTAGCAGCAGAAGTGTTTGTTCTCCTTTTCCAAGTGAATTTAAATGAATAAGTAGTAGGAAAGGAAAATAAAGGGAAAGGTATTATACCACCATGTATATTTGAGGCTTTGGTCTCAGTTACCGTATTTGTTTTTAGACTTTTCGCTTTACCATGTCTATTTTCAAACTTCACTTCCATAAAATAACACATTTGTGTATGAGAAATGTTCACATGCATTGTCTTTTGAGCCCTTTTTGATGGATATATTCCAACAAAGCATTGCAACTTTGGCTTATCAACAGGGCTTCAATTTCTCAAACGTTTGGTGAAAATATGGATGGTAACATGGGTGTTAATGCTTAATTTCAGGAACGGGGGAAATATAGTTTACCTTTGAGTAAAATTTTTCTTAAGCTTCTCTGGACTTTTGAGTTTTTAATTCAAACGGTGTCAACAGATGAGAACTAACTTTTATGAAACTCTGGTGGCAACCAACATGGATAAATGCAGGTAGAAGCGGAGCTTACGGAGCTACCATTAGAGGATAGGACAGAGTACTTAAAATCTCTTGGTGTCGAGGAAAGTGGACTCGGAAACCTTATTAGAGCGACCTATCGGCTTTTGGGGATGCGGACATATTTTACTTCTGGAGAGAAGGTGATGCTTATGATTGCATTTATTTATAAATGGTAAATAATTCCATTCGACGTCCATCTATCAACTATTCTTCCATATTTTTCACAGGAGACAAAAGCATGGACGATACATGCAGGTTAGATTTTCTGGTGCCTTTTTCTAAAACAGTATACAAAAAAAAAAAGAAATTATCGAAACAAAATGTCTATGTACCTCATACCATGCATGAATAGGTGGTCCAGACCTTATTTGCTGTCTTGGATAGAGCCATTTGGGTTGGAAAGAAACCTCTTCCGAACATCACCTGATCGAAATATATATTTCAAGATTGGAACTCCAGAATAAGGTGCGGGAGAATGATTCCGCTCCCGAACAAATAGGTTTTTTTTTTTAAAAAAAAGATTGTGACTCTTCTAAGTCTAAAATTGAGGTGGAAGATAATATATTATTATAATCCAGTTAACTGACTCTTAGCCTTGTAACTGTGTTCTGGGATGAATGATCTTTTGTCTAGCTGAGCTTTAGGTTGGCAGGATATCCTTAATAATGCTGTAGTGAAAAATTAAGCTGGTTTCATTAAAAAAACAAGAGGAAAAAAAGATGTTGGGCCTCTATAGAGGTCTCGAACATGCTTATTCCCCATTATTGAATGACCTTGGCACTCTATGAAACACAAACAGACCATCACTAGCTGCTTGCCCTGAACTAAGTGTTATGTTTTATACCAAGATCATTAGTCCTTAGGTATTAACGTGGAACTAAATGATCATAGTTTTTGCCCGATTTGGCTTCTAGCAGCAATTCATGATTTCGTCGCAGAACAACCTCAGTTTGAATCCCTGCGGGAAACTCCCGGGTGTGCGTATTGAGATCTGGATTTGAAAAATCAAGGAAAAATAATGCAAAGGGCAAACTAATAGATACCCAATACTTGCACTCTAAAGACAGGAGCAATATCATTGGAAGATGAGATAAAATGAAAGGAAGGAAAAGCAAAAGCGATGCGATGGGAAATTTTTCACAGGAATAGCTCTCTCTCTCTCTCTCTCTCTCTCTTTTTTTTTTTTTTGGGTTGAAAGTTTCCTTTTAGTTGTAGCTTATGTTTGATGGGTTTAGACATTTCCTAATGTTGTTTCAATGAGGGTTTAATCTTATTGTTGCTTTATATGTTAATGCAAATAACCTGTTGCTTCACAATGTTAGGTATAAAAAAGACCATTATTTTGCAATCTTATTGCTGCTTCTGGTGCTACACAAATGGTTTGCTATTTATGAAAGCAGATCGAGATATTTACGTGTGAATAAAGCTGAATTGTATATAACATATCTAGCTAGTTCTGGCTTGAATCTGAGATGCCAAATATCCCATCCCCTGTATTCGGCAGCGGGGACCTGACAAATAGGGCACCAAGATGCTGAAATATTCACCACCTAAATCATACCCCAAACCGAGCAGTGGTCATGAGTTTTGCCAGTAAATCTTTGAGAGCAAGTAACTCCCAGTTTAACTTGACCAGTTGTGGACCAGAGGCTGCCAATCTTGATCGACATTGATTAAATTCATTTTTTTTTTGCTTGATTTTGGCCGATTCCTCCAAACATGTTGCTGTAAGGGAAATGGAAGAACATTAGATATTCACAATTTTTCCCATGGCTGCATGCTTGTCTCTTCCTTGTCTAATTTCTTTTTTTTTTTTTTCATATTTCAATTTTCTTTTCAGTTTTTCACTTTTTTAACTCCTTTTTTGCCTTACTTTGTTTTTACCTTCTCCAATTTTATTTTTCATAAATAACTGATGTGAATGATTTGCGTCTCATGGTAATTTTTTGCATTTCCTTCTCAATTTTTTGTATTCAACCAGGAAACTTAAAAGTTAATAATACAGAGTAGTAGAGCTAAAATTAAAAGCTTTTGTAAATTGGGTTTTTGGACACCAATAATCCTACTTTTGGGATTGGCAGACGAGAATAATCTAACCTCTATATTTTGCTCCTAGCGTTTCGACCTTTGGAGGTAATTTACTTTTGATGCACCTATTTCAAGTCAACAGCCATTTGACTTGCAAATTTGACTTGCAAATTTGACGACGTGTTAACTTAGTTATCACACGTTGATTGCATCTATTCTTTTACTTTCTCTAGCACCACCACTTAGGTGTGATAAGCATGTTAAAACCTCATTAATTTCTAAATTTCCGGGCTTCTGTTTTATTTATGGCACCATCAAGTCATAGACACATTTGCCCACAAACTTCAGATATGATAACTTATTTACCATGTGTGAATTGTGTATTTTGGTTTACTTTTCTAACACCATCATTCACATGTGATATGTAAACTACGATATAATCGAATTGGCCTGTCAAATTGTTTTTGACTTGAAATTGGTATACTGAAAATAAATACATTCAAAGATCAGAATGTTAGGAGCCAAATTTAAAGGTCGGATTATCGTTGTTAATAGCCCCAAAAGTGGAGTTATTGATGTCTAAAAAGCTTTTAAAATTTGTAGCTGCTGTTGTTTACGGAATAAACAAATTATAAGTTCATTATAAAAAGGCGTATATGAACCCTGGTGCCATAAATTTCATGTTTTAGTTCATGAATATTCACTCTGTACCTTAAAAACATTGCGGGTTTTTGTCTCATAAACAGTTGCATAATCTAGTCATCAAGGTTTTAGTTATAATCCATTCACAATAATAGTCTAGGTCATGTTCTTATAATAAAAAAATTGATAATAGTCTAGGTCATGTATATTTGTGCTTTGCAACTTGAAAATTCATGTTAAATGAAAATGAAAAATGTTGTCGTAGATCATATACAATGATCAATCTTGATTCTTGGACAATATTGGTACACGTGCTCTTGGGGACATGGTCTACAATCTGCTGGTCCTAGATATTCCACAGAGATTGAATCCATGATGGAACAAATCAATGGGTAATGGAGAAGTTTTACATGATGGAAAAAGAAAAAACTATTCATGGACCAGCCACGCTTTTAGGTCAGGGCCTCCTGATAGTAGTGGTCCTGAATTAGTTGTGGGACTTGGTGAGGGATAGGGCCGATGAATCAAGCCCTTCTAAATGTAGGCTGGGGCAATGTCACATGCAAACTGGACCTTAAGTAATTGGCTGGCTGGATCCCTCTCTAAAGTGAAATTTTGATCTGAGACTGAATTAGTGGACACTATACTATTTTTTTCATCCATTTAGGCGTGCTATACCCTTAATGTGACAAGATTATGAGATTTTCCCTATCGTAAGGTATCTAGTTTTTTTGGTTGTGTCAGGTTAACTCAGTTGGAAATTTGGAATATATGGCCTGATTGGTAATGTTTTCTTATTTTAGGGATGACTGCCCCTCAAGCTGCTGGAGTTATCCATTCTGATTTTGAGAAGGGTTTTATACGCGCTGAGACGGTAAGCATCAGTCCCTTCTCTATCTTCTGGGAAATATTGATTTGCTAGTTATACCAGAGTGATTTGAAGTTGGGTGTGTCTTGTGCATTCAATCTTAATTAAAATCTGCTGGTTCAGATGTCTAAGAGAAACCATTACAATGAAATAAAGCCAGTAAAATGTAAGTCGATAATAAAACAACTTTCAGAGTTGCTGTAATTTATCTCTGATGTAATCCATATTGGTGTTTCAGTAGTTGTGTCTCTCTCTCAGATCCTGCAGAGAAAGGCATCTTCATTTGTAAAGTATAACTTGTCTGATATACAATGTCCTACAGAGTTAAGCTTCACTAATGATTGAGCATTTAGTGAAAGAGGTTGCCAGTTGGTAGAACAGAAGAAGCTGGTCTGGAAAATTCATCATGCTAGGCTTGTCTACTAACTAGGTAATAGATTGTTAATGTTAAAATTGGTTAACATGGGTACTTCAGAAGATGCTTTTAATGTATTAGATTGTGATATAGATCACTTCCTGTAATAAAGGAATGAAACAAAAATTCTACTGTATTAACGGCAATGGACCAGTACTGTGTAAGATATCCCGTCATTTGATGATTTTTACTAATTTGCTTTTCAGGTAGCTTATGATGATTTTGTTGCTGCTGGATCATTGTCAGCTGCAAGGGAGAAAGGACTCGTGAGTATATTTCATTAATCAAGGAACTTGATATGAAGTTTCATTAAACAAGAAACTTGATACGTGGTGCTAAGTTCTAATGCTTTCAAGTAAAGAATTGTGTGCTTTTCTATATGCAAGCCAGCAAATTGAACATTCGGGAATTGAGCCCAGTTGCTGTATATGGACACTTGCTAATTTCTGATAGAAAGTTCATCTGAGATATTAACATCTATTCCCTAATGAAGATCACTCATTAGAGAAGCCATTAGCTGTGAGTCAATATTGTATATACAAAAATCATCCCAGGGACCGAGTCTGAGGCATATTAGGCATGTTGGTTGGTTTGATCTTCCCTATACCATTGTAAGAGTGTAAGTTTCTGATGGAAAGGTCCAGGAACAGAATCAATATTATCATTGTGGGGCATATTTCATCATGAAGAGCTTACTGTGAGATCACAATATTTTGAGATTTCTTGAAATAATATGTTATCATTGAGGCAACATCATTACCATGGACTGAGGTTTCTTGAAATGATATGTTAGAACAAGGTTACCATGTACGCTGCTGCTCACTTGTTTTGTTTGTTAGTTTGAAGTAAATATTCATCCTTCTGATGATGTTGATTGGTTGGCATTTTTTGATGACTGCAGTTGAGGTCTGAGGGGAAAGACTACATTGTACAGGAAGGAGATGTCATGTTGTTCCGCTTCAATGTTTGATTGTAATACGACCAGAGCAAAAAGGCAAGCAGTTCAGCGGACATATACATCAATATGCACCATAATAGGTTGATTTCATGTTGTTCATGAACTATGAGTGCCTGAGCTCAAACCCAAGTGAGTCCTTTCTCTTGGATTCAGTGTGAGAAAGCCAATTTTGCCAAAGACAAATCATCCAACTCCGTGGATTCATTATGCATTTTTTTATATTTTTTTACAAATTTATTGAACCATGAGAACATGAATATGTGTTGGGAATCATATTGTCTTAATAGCCTCTTGTGACCCAATATAAAGTGTTCTAGATTGTACGACATTCATTTTTTTGGTCATGCAAAATTGCAGATGATATATCATAAGCATTTATTAGTTCAAGTGCAAGTAGTAATTGTATTATGTTCAGGTTCGGATCTAGCTCTTCGGCACATGCGAAATGTGCATTTGATATGCAAGGGCGGAGTTATGAAGGTGCAAGAGGTGTTAGTTGATGCCCTAATTGTTTGGGGAAAAAGATTTACATATTGGAATTTTTGGGGAAAATAGAAAAAAAAACCCATATATGTAACTTAAGGCTTGTTCTTATTCGCGATAAGATACAGCTTACAGTTGTACGGAAATGTAAGGAATGAGCTGTAAGAATATGTAAGAAATTGTAAGAAAATGTAGGGAATTGTAAGAAACTGTAAGAATAGATGTAAGAAGTTGTAACGATAGATGTAAGGGGTCGTTGAATTATTAAAAAGTTGTATAGTATAATTTTTAGATACGCATGTATAATTGTTGGTCTTTAATCTGTGAATTATGAAAAAGTTATTTCATGAAAATAAATTGCGTGTATCATTGATATTTATGAAATAAATTTTATAATATTAGTAAACAAATTATATTTTTAACATTATAGAAAAATTTATTTTTTTACAATTATGTTTGTGGATAATAAAAAATAATCTCGAAATAGCATAATTAATGAGAATAAACCTTTAAACAGGTCAATTAAATATCAAGAAGATAAATTCAAGCCAACAAATATGTAGAACCAAATGTGTTCCGCACTTGAGGTGATTTTATGGTATTAACATTAGTTTCACTTTCTTATAAGCAAATTAAAAAAATAATAATTTTTTTCAACAAAATTTAATAGAACCCTAAAAATGAAATCTTATTTGAATTAAACATTTTGAAATTAAATTCAATCTAATATTCAATTGTATTTTGATAGCATCTAAGTTGTCATAAATGAACTTATGGATGAAATAGCTAAAATGCTGTCGTCACCTACAGTTTGATTATTTTCATGTATGACTCACGTCGAAACTTAAACTTAAATGCGATTTTTGTATTATAATTTTAAAACATGTTGACTTATTTTCTTTATAATGTCATATATGTTTTATGTCGAGACTTAAATATTACTTCACATCGTTAAACTCTGTTTTTATGTTTATACAAATATTATATTGATAAACAAGCTGTAAGATTTTCCATATTGGTAATGTATAAAAAAATATATACATATTTCTATATAAATATGAGAATAAAATAGATGATAAGTTTTTTTGTTTTGGATAAGAAAAATAAATGATAAGTTGAATGTTATAAGAAATATATAATGAGATTTAAGAAGATGTAAGAAGGTGTAAGGAGATGTAAAAAGATTTAAGGAGATGCAAGAAGTTGTAAGCTGTAAGTTAAATCTTTCCATTTGTAGAAAAGAACAAGCCAGTTTGTAAATGCATCAACGACATCATGTAGTGCGTTGTGTCCGGGAGGTCTTAGCGCTTGGATTTTGGCCTTGTGTACGTTTAGGCTGCACGTTCAAATTCGGGTACCTACAATGTTTTATTTTATTTTGTGTTATTTTTAAATTTTGCAGCTTAAATTCTGTTAACATACTTACTACCCAGTGCCGTTCGCTCGGCGCTTCTACACATCTACCCCAATACCTCCGCCCCATTCCTCTCTCTTGACTACTAATCAGTCACCGCCACTGCTCATTAAATGTCGCCGCCTTTCTCGGGGCTGGTGTATTTGTCAGCTGTCGTGTAACACCCTTTAATTAAACATGTTTCACTGTTTGCAATCACTAATCTGATTCCCTTAATTACAACCGATAAACCCAATGATCGGGGCGTTACTACCATTCAAAAGGACAAGGCTTAAAGCATGTGTATAAGAAATAACATTGTTAGTCAAAGCTTTAACCATACACATTCATACATGATCAAATTATATACAATCAACTTTTAACTAGCACAAGGTTTATACATCATAGTAAAACAATTCACCATATAATCTAGACCTCTATCCACTGAAGATTTCAAAATACAGCTTCGAAACATGCATGTACTATGTCACTGTTGATCCATCCAAATTTCCTTACTCAATTTATTTTCTTCAACTGGTTTGCTAGCATGATGGCTATTCAATGAGCATTTGTCTAAAATAAAACATGAAAAAATATTTCGAACTATGAGCCGAAACTCTGTACATGCATTCCTGTATTGTTAAAAGATCTCTGCATAAATTGGTTGGGCGTTCGATTTGCAATTCACTTTAAGTTAAAATAGTGAATGAAATGAATGTAAAGTTGCATTGCTAGTTATTATCTGATAGTAAACCCCTTAATATTGTTACGATCTATGGATAGGTGTACACCTACCAAGCCAATTGGGGACCTGGGCTAAAGCTGTGCGGGTAACTGAAGGGCGAATGCCCTCAAGATGATAACTGAAGGGATCACTAATTAAGTGATAAATCACTGAGTAAATTGATTTATTAATGTGCTTACCAAAACATGATAACTTTGATAAATTCACTCTGATTTCTAAAGATAGAGGTAATGAACATACCTAAAATCTTTAAAATGCAATCGCACTTGATAATACTTATGCACAATGGAAACGATAGACTAGGTCTCGTTTCTACTTAAAAAAAGTAGTTATGGGTAAATGTAGTTAGTAAACAACTTTTACTCCCATAATTTGTAACTTTATGGAAATTGATTAATAAAAAGGGCATTCACGATTCAAACAATTCAATATAAGATAAATTATACTAAAATGATTTTGAAAAATAAATAAGTTAGGGTCATTGAAATTGAAGTAAAACAAATTGGAGTAAAATAGACCAAATGAAATAATTGAGGTGATAATGAAGGGACTTTAGCGGATATAAATGGAATATAGCTTTTTGATGTTTCTGAAATGAATAATAAAAGGTTTAATGCCAAGAGGGGTCTTGTGAGGTTCATGAAAGCTCATATAACCCTAGTTTAGCCCGACAGACACCGATCTTAAGTCATTACTCTCCCTACTTTTCAAATTTCAGTCTCATGCCTGTATAACTCGGTTTTCCAACCCATGTGAGCTTTTATACATAATCAAAGTTGTTGAACTCACTAAACTTTATAATTTCTTTTTAATATCCATAATTATATAGAAACTCCTGACAATATTTTCAAATGTCACGATTTCTTTATTTCCTCATGTTACCGTTTGAAGGTCTACTTTAGAAAATCCATATCTTTTACCCCCAACCTCCAATTGAGTTATAAAACCCCAATATGAAAAGTTTAGGAAGTCCCGTAACAATTTTATTCATAGTGCAAAATTCAATTACCACAAACAGCCCTTAAAATTGAGCTGAAACACAAATGTGTACAGCTCGAGTCTGCCCTGTGCAGTCTTAACACAATGCTCATAAGTTGTTCCACACAACTCGGACTAAAGTGATTCAAAAGGAATTGGAAAGGTAACTCATGGATCTATCTACGCACAAAAAATCACTATTTTCTGATAGTCCAAACAGTACTAGTTTAATCGTAAAGAGACCCCTATTTCTGGTCTGTTCACAGCCCTACTGTTCTTATTTTCCTCCTTTGCTTCACATAATTCCCCTCTAAAATCACTCCTTAAAATTATTTAACAAAGCTTTGTTCCTTCTCATCACCTTACAAAGCCATATGACTCAAATTTACTCTATAATTATCTACATCAAATTTTCAATTCTTCTCTTTTTCAAAATCACTCAAATACATCCATAAGCTTACTTATTTGCATAAATGAGCAAAATGACCTTTTACAATCAATTCAAAAAATTTTCATAATCCACCCATTTATGTAAAATCACCTCAAGGGATTTTCCAAGTTAAACAACACATCCAAGATTTATTTTTTTATCCAATTATACACGAATAATAAACTTAATGCCAGAAATAAATCAGCCCATACTTGATCACCAAAACCCTAATTTATGACCAACTTATTCTTGCATTTAAACTCATCTAGACTCAACATAAACATCATGATAACCATTATTAATGCCAAAGATCACAAAATCAAATACAAAACAATCCAAATCCATCGCTTCAAACCTAAGCTTGCATAATTATGAGCAACCTCAACCCTTGCATACTTGCAAGACCAACAATTAAAATATGAAAATAACACTTGTTTATATCAAGATAACATGATTCATAATCAAATCCAACATAAAACCAAGAATTAAACAAAGTTGGCTTAAGGTTTTTATCTGACTTACAAACTTGAAGGAGAGAGATGAAGGTGGTTGAGGAAGGGGGAATGTGTGGAGGAGAGTAAGAAGAAAGCTAATACTTATCTTGGTGGAAGATAATTTTGATGCTATCCTAATGCTTGGATGATATTTATGCATAAAAAAGGGTTTTATGGTAATTTCAATTAGATAGACATAATGACAATTTGTTAAATCAAGTGCATAAGCTTTTGGGCTTCAAGTTGGGCCCAAAATGAATTAGGCTCCGTAATAAAATGCTCCATTTGCAATAAAGTTTTTACATAGCTCAAATTTAAATTTTTGTGATGTTACGGAAAAATAATTTGATCACTTAAATCATAATTATCAAGGCCTACCATCAATTTTTCCAAAATTTTACGTTAATAAAAAGCGGAATTGCAAAGTGAGGGTCTAAATGAATTTTTTTCAATCGGGATGATTAAATGCGATTAACAATTGTAAGAAAATTAATAACATTTTTAATTAAATAAATAAACATGATTTAGGGTCAGGCTATTAGCCTTCCCCCCTTAAAGAGTTTCGTTCTCGAAACTTATTAACTTTGACAAAACGTGCAAGTTTATCTTAAATAGATGTGGATACTTGGCTTACATCTCATCCTCGGTTTTCCCAAGTGGCTTCTGAGGAGGTATGATTTGCACAATGTACTTTGATTAAAGGTATCTACTTGATGCATAACTGCTTAATCCTGCAATCTAGTATTTGGACTGGGTGCTCTTCAAACACTAGACCCTTATTGACCGCAATGTGTTTGGTTAAGAGAGCGTGGTCAAGATCTGGAGTGTACTGCTTGTGCTGTGAGGTAAGTAGCACGTTGAACAAGTGTTTGAGTTATATAAGCAGATCTAGTTGACAAGCTATGGGATTCAATCTTTCAATAAACTTGTATGGTCCAATAGATCTTGGCTTCAATTTAGCTCGCAATTTAACCTCCTTATACCCTTAGTTGGCGAAACTTTCGGGAAAACCTTATGATCTATGTGGAACTCCAGAGATCTCCTTCTTTTATCACCATAGCTTTTCTGTCGGTTCCAATAGTTTGTTTTCAAGAGTATTTGATTTGTGTCACCTTATTGAATGTTGAAGAAGATCCTCATGATCCAAAAGATGATTTTGTCGTCAATATTCCCGTCATTTTACCCTGACATTTCATGTAAATTTCTCTGCTAGTATTTTCATAACATCGACCACTGGGAGTTTCATGCTTTCTTCAAATACAAATGTTGGTCCTAGGTCCCAAAGTACTACAGGCTCCAACTTAAAATAGTTATATCCATTGATATTTTTAGATGCTTGCCCACATGACACCAATTGAATATCCAAGTTCTCAAGCCCTCTCAAGAGGTTCAACTTAGTAATGGCTACAGTGTTAGGGGTATGTTATGCCTTCCTTGTTAGGGCATCTGCCATATTATTTGCCTTTCGTGGGTGATGTTGGATCTGCACGTCGCAAACTTTAAGCAATTCTAGTCAACGCCTTTATCTTAGATTGAGCTTCTTACGAGTGAAAATGTACTTCAAACTTTGATGGTCAGTATAGTTCTCACATGGTATACCATACAAGTAATGTTTCCAAATTCTTAGTGCAAAAACCATAACCACTAGTCTTGGGTCATGGGTAGGGTGATTTCGCTCATAAGGCTTGAACTGTCGGGGGGTATAAACTATCACTCAATCTTCTTGCTAATTTGTAGCTTCCTTCAACAAATTGATCAGTGAAGATGTTATCTTTGAAAAAAAAATCCTTCCAAAAACTTAATAATACCCAACCAAACCCAAAAGTTTCTAGTCTCAGTAACATTGTTGTAACTGCTTTCACCTTCTGCAAATCAACCTTAATCCCTTCCTTTAAAACCACATGTCCCAAAAATACCACTTCTTCTAACCAGAACTCATGCTTCTTGTATTTGCTATGTAATTGATATTCCCTCAAGGCCTGTAACACTGTCCTCAAATAAATAGTATGCTCATCTCTGTCCTTGGAGTATATCAAGATATCCTCTATAACCACCACCACAAACTTGTCTAAATGGGGTCTGAAACTCTATTCATAAGATCCATAAAGGTTGCAGGGGTATTGGTCAGGTCAAAACACATCACAATGAATTCATTGTGACCCAATCCTTGTCCCAAATGCGGTTTGTTAATGTCTTTAGGTAAAATCTTAAGTTGACAGTATCTTGATCTCAAATAAATCTTGGAAAAGACTCCTGCTCCTTACAGTCGATCAAATAAACTGTCTATTCTATTATTCTTGATGGTGATCTTGTTCAGCCCTCTGTAATCGACACATAACCTCAAGGTTCCATCCTTTTTCTTTACAAATAGAACTGGGACACCCCATAGTGACACACTTGGTCTGGTAAATCCCTTCCGTAATAGCTGATCTAACTGAATCTTCAGTTTCTAAGCTCTATTACGGCCATATGATATGGGACTTTAGAGATACGTTGGGCATAAAGGATTAATTCAATCTCAAAATCAATTTCTGTTTGCGAGGCAGTCCTAGTAACTCTTTAGGAAAACATCTCTAAATTCACAAACTGCAGGGATATCTTCTGCTTCTCCTTCCTATGGTTGAGGGTTAATAGCATAACACCAATACCTAATATATCATTTACATAAGAGCTCACTTGCTTTCATAACAGAATTTAAAGGATAAGGTATTTCCTCTCTTTGCCCGTAAAACATATTTCTCTCCCTCGTTTATCCTTTGAAATAGCCTTAAGGTCTTCATAATCTATCTTGACCCCATAAGTGCACAACCAGCTCATTTCCAGAATGATATCAAAGTCTGATGAGTTAAATTGAATTAGAACTCCATGGAATACTACCCCACTAATAGTAATTGGAGCAAGTTTATAAGAGATAGGACACTAAACTCTAGAGTCATTGGATAATTTGATTCTCTAATTGGTTTTTGTCTCCTTATTTTCAAGGTTTAGTTGCCTGGCATATCGAGTGGATATAAATGAATGAGTGGCAACTGAATCAATCAATACAGAAAATGGTTTTGAAATTAACAGAGAGTTCCAGTAGCTACCGTACCAAAGGTGGCAGCTTTCTTCTTGCTCAACACATAAGCCTTTCCTATAGCTACGGGCCTTGAAGGTGGGAGCCCTTGTCTACAGCCTTCAGTCTTCCGGGACAGGTAGCAATAAGGTGCTCTGGACTACCGTACCACATGCATTTGTTAATTCCCACTCGACACTCAAGAGTGGTGTGGTTAGTTCTTCCACATTTCCCATTGGGCTTTGCTAAGCCTGCAGGACAATTCTTGGAAGAAGCGGGAGTAGATTTCTTCTGGTTTACACTCTTGCTCGGAGCTCCCTGTTCAGTACACCTCATCTTTTGATTAGTCGTGTTCAAGGCCCTTAATTTATCCTTCACTCATTCCATTTCAGCTGCTTGCTCATATAACTCTTGATAGGTAAGGATTGGTTGACCAGCTAGCTGGCTACAAATATAGAAAGCTAATCCCTCTTCAAATCTTCTCATCTTTAGTCTTTCAGGTGACACAAACTTCGAAATAAACCTGGATAGTTCTGTAAATTTTGTTAGCATACTACATCACAGTCATACTACCATTCATCTTCAGTTCTCCCAGAAATCTACTCCAACTGAAGTCAGTCCCTAAGAGACTATCCTTAATAGTTCCCACCAAAAGTCTGCTTCCTTAGTCAGATAAAATATTTCAATGTTCACTTTTTATCCTCTAGGACCTCCACTGTCGCGAATGTCTTTTCTATCCCTCTAATCCATGCTTCTAGCTCCACTGGGTCATACTTTCCATTATATACTTTAGGGCTACATCGCCCACCCTATCTGCTAATTTATTGACTTTCTAAGGGATTTCGGAAGGTGTTGGGGCTATTTGTTTCATAAGCTCAGACCCCAATGTTTGTAATAGTTAGAGTTCCCATATTGCTAACCAACTCAGGGGGAATTGAGGGCATTCCACAAAGGGTTATTGGCACATTACACAAAACTTGGTCACTTGACTCCTACCTATGATCTGAATTTTCTTCTATGTGAGTTTCTGCATTGTTTTACACATATTCTTATATTCTGACTGTCTATTCAGCTGAGTAATTTTGTCAACCGACTCTTACCAATATATAAGATACACATACACAACAGATACAACCAGCATGGCTCAAGTATTATTATAACATAACACAAACCTTCATTATGTCATTATCATAATTGCTCGCGTAGATACATATACATGGTTCTACAAAGAGTATCACATCCAACTGACCACCCAAGGTCAATCTTTACACCTACCTCCTAACTAAAACACTACTTAGCCACAATAGACTAAGTCGACCACATGTCCAGAAGTAGGCGGGACTAGCCAACACAATTGAAAAGACCTGTCTAACTATATACAATGTCATAACTTGCACAAAATTCATCTATCCAACTGGCTATGCTATATACATGTGAGCTCAAAAAGTAATCTATCTGAGATGTCAACATATAATATAAATCAATCTAATGATGCCTAGATGGATCATAGTCTAGGTCAGACTCATCCTCAGGCTCCCCGCCTGAGTCAAAACTGTTGTTTAAAACACCAATCTCTGCATTCTCCTCATCATGATCAAGCTGATACTCCCCCAATTTAAGGTCCTTCTCCGAGTCTTCTATGAGGTCACCATCAGAGCTAAACTATGGTGTATCAGGGAGATCCATAATAATGTGGGCCTTATTTGATCTATCAGATACAGAGATCCCCTTTCTAGGTCCCGATGACTTTGGGTTGTCTGGCGGCTGAGGAGTGCTCGGTGCAGGTGGTGATGGTGTGGGAGATACAAAGTGTAATGAAAATATATACTGCAGAATATCCATGTTATTCCCTCTCGGCTCAAACTCCTCCCTTAATAACAGCTCGGTGATAATGTTAGTGCATACATTGCGAAACTGAAATTTAGGTTCATCCCATTCCAAGGCTCAAATCATCATAAAGTCATGATACCGGGTCCTAAACTTGATCAATGGGCCAACTATAGATAATGTCCACAACAGCCTAAGTATATGCATCATTACACTATGAAACTCAGAAATGGGGTCTGTATGTGGGCTACCATACTAGCATATAGTAAAAAGATGTGAATGGCCACAGAAGTACCTGACATCATATTCATAGCATATAGATCCATCTAATAAGGAGGAACATAAGTGAAGAACATGGGAGAGATGTTCGTGCCAAAAATGTGTTATTTTTACGATACTTTTATACCTGATTTATGTTCGTTATAATCGTTATGTTAAGGTTTTTATTTGATTTTATTTTGTTTTGTGGGTTTTGACCAAGATGAGAATAATTATGGAAAAATGCAAGAAAATGATGGAAAAAAGCCAGAAATGGAGAACTGGGTCAAATTAACTCAAACTAACCCGACCCCAAACCTTTAGCCCAATATTTTGTTTAGCCCAAAGAAAAGGAAAAAAAAAGAGGAATAAAACCTAAAATAAAGCTTACAAACCCCAGCCCACCACGTGCAGCTCGCATGACTTTCCCCCTCCACTTATCTCCTCTTTCTCTCTCCTCTCTCGGCAAATCAAACCCCCAGAAAACCCAGAGAACCTCAAAAAACTCTGCTCCTTCATCTCCATCCTCATCATCTCCTCTCTCTCACCACCGAGTTCCAGCACATTCTCCACCTTAACCCATCGCCGGGATTCACGCACAGAGCGCCAACACAGCACACAGGTTGTAACATCTCCATCGTCCACCTCATCTACGAATTCAAGGCCCAGATTGAAGTAGCGCTGAGTATAAATCATCATTAATCGGCTCCATTGAAGGAGGTTAGGAGTTTTAGGGGTTTTATTGTAGATTTCAAGTCTTAATTTCATGAGTTTTTTGAGTATTAGGATTCTCGATTCAATTTTCGGTTTTAGGGTTTAATGTTAGATTACTTGTTAGCCTCAGATTTTATGTAATTAAGTCAAGTTTTGTTAATTTCTAGTTGATGTTCACGAATTTTAGCATGCAATTGTAATAATTTGGCCTTGAGTTGGTTGGTTTTAGTTGATTTACCCCTTCCCCTGTTTCGGTTTTGCTGAACCTAACAATGGCGTTGCCGCCATTGTTGGTGGTCACTAGCTGAGCTGCAAAGCGAGGAAGCTGGGATTTGGCTTTTCTTCTTCCCTCCCCTAATTTTGAGTTCTGTTCGAAGCATTGAAGTGGCGTGCTGGGCTGTCTCGACTGACAGTGCTGTCCACCATCAATGAAGCTTGGTACCATCTCCTCTATGTTGCAATCTCTGCGTTTGCTCTCTATTCTCCTCTTGTTTGGAAACATCTGAAATTCCCCTTCCCTAGTGATTTGATTTCGATTGAATGGTGATTGAGTAGTAAGTTTTCCCCTCCCCTGTTTTTGTACATTGAGCTGTTATATGGCACATGAACGAGTGGGATGTTGATTTCGGTTAAATTGGTCCTGAAATTGGTGACTGATTTCAGCTGTGTAATTCTCTGATTGAATTTGGATTGAATTGGTCCCGTCGCTTGGCTGGCTACAAGTGTATGCCTGGGTTAGTAATTAATTTATGGTAGTTTCGGGTTCTGGTAGATTGATGATGATGATGATGATTGAATGGTTCTATTTCCTCCTCTCCTGCCCTTGAGTTCAAGGCATGTCAAATTGGTGCTATTGCTTGGATTAACTTGGTGCTTTCGATTGTAAGCTTAGATCAGTAGTTGGTTTGTGGTTGTTTCAGATTTTGGAAATTTGGCTGTTGATGATAATGGATGGTTGTTGATGGTGTTCCCTTCTCCTGTTTTAGACTCTGGGTAATTTGAGATTAAGTAGTTAATTAGTGAGTTAATTTCTCATGGTTGGTTCACATTTTAGCTCTGTTTAATTTTAGTTTTTAGCCTCTAGGTTTTAGTTTCGATTGAATGTTAGTTGAGTTTGTAGTTCTCCTTGACCATTAGATTAATTAGTTGACTGTCAGTTGAGTTAATTTGAATGTTGGTTGAGTTAGTAGCACAAATGTTCAGTTGAGTTAGGGTATTAGTTCCCTTTGAATGTTAACATTAGATTAATTAGTTAACCTACCCTTTTGTGACCGTAATCTTATCCTCGTGCCCGAGGATACGAGCCTCAAGCACTACAGTGAAAGCTGTACACTTGCGTCTTCTGTTTTACACTCGACTTTATCCCGAACAAGTTTTTGGCGCCGCTGCCAGGGACGACGGCATAAGCTTAGGTCATGTTTTCATTTTCTTAGCTACTTTCTTTTTAGTTGCATATGTGCTACCTTACTTTGTTTATTTCATTATCAATTATGACTTAGTTTAGTTCATTCCTTGAATATTCTCAAAAATGAACCCAAAAAAAATTAGAAAAACTTGAAAATCACTAAAAATTAGAAAAGCTCAAACATTGAAAAAAAAAAGTTATGAAAAACTTGAAAATAGAATTTGGTTTTTATTGGGATTTGTTTTGTTTTTTGTTGTAGATATTGATTAACTTTTTGATTTGGTTACGTTTTGTGTGTAAATCGTCTTTAGGGTTGAGTAACATTTTGATTTGATTTTGACATAAGCACAAAAAAGAAAAAAATTGGAAAATTCAAAAAAAATAGAAAAAGAAAAAACCAAAAATAGGACTTCTGGTTGGTGAAGGTGTAGGGTTTATATGATAGTTGGGTTAGAGACCCTGAAGCTCAAAGACTTATTAGGAGTGAGCCCAAACCCGAACCTGAACCTAAGTTTGAGTTAGGGAATATGGAACAAGAGAGGACTTTGAGTGATATTTTCTATCCTCTTAGGACTGCTCTGCCATCATGTGTTTGTTATGCCTAATTTTGTACCAAATGTAACCTTCGAATTAAAATCCTATTATACTCAGATGCTCCCTAAATTCACGGGTTTAGAGGATGCTTATTTGTTTTTGAGGGAATTCGAAGAAGTTTGTTCTATGATGCATTTCCCTAATATTCACATTGATGTTGTGCGAATGAAATTGATCCCTTTTGCTTTGAAAGATTCTACTAAATGATGGATGTATGGCTTGACTGCTAATTCTGTTACTTCTTGGAATGATTTTGTAAGATTGTTCTTAAGAAAATATTCCCCTAATGCCATGACTGTTAAGTTGAGGAAGGAAATCAATCAATTTGTGTAACTTGATAGGGAGTCATTTTAGAAATATTTTGATAGGTTCAAAACTTTGTTGGCCCAATGTCCCCATCATGGTTTAGACCAAGTACGTTTGTGCCAGATTGTATATGAAGGACTTGACCAATAGACTAGGACGATGATAGAGTCCATGTGTTAGGGTGGTTTTCTTTCTAAGAACCCCACAGCTGCTTGGGAGTTTTTAGAGGATTTGGCTGAGAAAACCATACAGTGGGAAACCGCTCGTGATGACAGCCTGAGTTCTAGGTTTATAAGGGTTGGGTTGCATTCTATCTCTGATGTTAGTTACTTAGAGTCTAAGTTTGCTATTTTAGAAAATATGTTAAAGGGATTATCTCCCCAGATCATTGTCATTGTCAGCCCCTAGATCATTCTTTCAGTGCGTATCCTGATTTTGCTCATCAGTTAGCAATTGAATAGGAGCAAACAAGTATGGCCTTTCAGAGACCTAAGAATGATCCTTTCTCTCTTTATTACAACCCAGGGTGGAGGAGTCACCCTAACTTTCATGGAATAGTGGACCAAATGCTATAGCTCCTAATTCTCAACCTGGGATGTTTTCTGGAAACAACTCCCAGCCCATCTCTCATCCTTCAAACTCTTTTCAGAGACTGGCTTTTTCAAGTGTGCCTAATACACCTAGACCTTCTCCTCCCATAGCTCAAGTTCAACCTCCTCATGGTTATACTGATATTGATAAATTAGAAAGGAGAATCAATAACAATGTGGAGAGAATGACTAATGCTAACATGGAAAGAATGATGCGAATGATGACCGAATAGTTTTTCCAGTTAGCATCATCTTCTAGGGAACCAGGTACTTTCTCGAGTCAACCTAAGGTGAACCTTAAGGGTCATGCCTCCTCTTCTTCTGGTAAACCTAATGAGCCTGTGAGGAAAGTGAATGCGGTTATATCTCTCCGTTCTGGTGGAGAGATCGATAACCAAGTGAGAAATCCTAATAAACCTTACAGGTATCTTCACTAATTCTTTCGGAATTCTTCCCTCTCTTCTACTCTAGAGACTGATCGATCTAATCAGTCAGGGGATACTCCTGATGGTGTCCCCAATGTATCAAATAGTCCTCCCTCTCCTAAGTCACCTTCTAAGGAAGAGGAGCTTCAAGAAAAAGACTCCTCTGACTCAACAAGTTCTTCACCTTCTAAGAATTCTTCATCCCCTTCTTCTTCTGAGAAAATACAGATGCCTTTGCCTCCTTTTTGCCATAGGTTAAAGAAGAAAGATTAAGATCATATTGAGAAGATGAGAGAGACCTTCTCTCAAGTTAAGATCAATATCCTCTTACTCGACGCTATTCAACAGATGCCTCCTTATGCTAGATTCTTAAAGGAGCTATATACCATAACGAGAGTAACTGGTGTGCCTAAGAAGGCTTTCTTGACTTCTGGTGCTAATTCTGTCCTTTCTCGGATTCCAATGAAGTATAAGGACCCCAGTTGCCCTACTGTGCCTATAGTCATAGAAGACCAACTCATTCCCAGAGCATTGCTTGACCTAGGGGTTAGTGTTAACTTAATACCCTTTGCTTATGAGAGGCTAGAGTTAGGTAACTTGAAACCCACTAGGATGGTCATTCAATTGGCTCATAGATCGACTAGGGTGCCGAGGGGGATAGTCGAGGATGTGCTCATTAAAGTGGGTGAATTTATTTACCCAGTGGACTTTATTGTGATTGAAACTGAGAAGGTATCCTACTTAGCTAGTCAGGTTCCTGTAATTCTAGGGCATCCTTTCTTGACCACTGCCAATGCCCTCATTAACTGCAGAAATGGTATGATGAGACTATCTTTTGGCAACATGACTGTGGAATTGAATATCTTTAACATGCAAAGACAGCCTTCTGGATTTAATGATATGGAATTTTCTACTTATAACTGAGTAGGGGATTCTGTATTCAATGATATTTTTGATGATGCATTTGCTACTGAGTATGAGTCATTTCTTATAGATGATGAGCTTGAATATGATGTGTTTGAGTTTGATAACTTGTGCTCTACTGCTGATTGTTTGCTCACTGCTGTGTTTGAATCTGCTACTGAATCTGTTTCCCTTGTTGCTCTTGAATTGAAACCCCTTCCTGATTCTCTTAAGTATGCATTCCTAGGACCCGATGAATCCTTACCTATCATTATTGCTTCTGATTTGGACCGGGACCAAGAGGACAAATAGATTTCTTTGCTTAGAGAGGACAAGGAAGCTCTAGGATGGACTTTAGGGGATATTAAGGGTATTAGTCTTTCTATTGTGCAACATAGAATTCATTTAGAGGACAATGCTAAGCCCTACCATGACTGTCAAAGGCGTTTGAATCCCACGTTACAGGAAGTAGTTAAGAAGGAGGTGTTGAAATGGTTGGAGCATGGGATCATTTATCCTATTTCTAATAGTGAGTAGGATAGCCCTGTTCAAGTTATTCCTAGGAAGACCGGTATTACTGTGATTAGGAATGATAAGAACGAGTTAATCCCTACTTGAATTCAATCTAGGTGGCGTATGTGTATAGATTATAGAAAATTGAATGCTGCCACTAGAAAAGACTATTTTCCCGTTTCCTTCTTAGATCAAATGCTAGAGATGTTAGCTGAACATTCCTTCGATTGCTTTTTAGATGGGTATTCTGGTTATACTTAGATCTCTATTGCTCCTGAGGATCAGAAGAAGACTATTTTCACTTGTTAATTTGGAACTTATGCCTTTCGAAGAATGCCGTTTGGACTCTGTAATGCCCCTGCTACCTTTCAAAGATGCATGATTTTTATTTTCTCAGATTTAGTTGAGCAATGTATGAAAATTTTCATGGATGACTTTTTTGTGTTTGGATTTTCTTTTGATGATTGCTTGCCTAATCTGAGAAAAGTGTTGGAAAGATGTAGGAAGAAAAATTTGCCTTTAAACTGGGAGAAATGTCACTTCATGGTTAAAAAGGGGATAGTCTTAGAACATATTATTTCTCGAGATGGAATTGAGGTAGACAAAGCTAAGACTGATTTGATCATTAATCTTTCCCCTCTCACTTGTGTGAAAGAGGTGTGGTCTTTTCTTAGACATGCTGACTTTTATCGTCGTTTCATTAAGGACTTTAGTAAAATTGGAAAGCCCTTGTCCAATCTGCTAGCTAAGGATGTGCCATTTCATTTTTCTGAAGAGTGCCATGAGGTGTTTTCTAAACTTAAGGAGGCCTTAACCTCTGCTCCTATTCTTCATTATCCCATTTGGGGAGAACCATTTAAATTGATGTGTGACGCATCTGATTATACTATTGGGGTTGCATTAGGATAGCGTATTGATAAGAGACCCTATGTTATTTACTATGCTAGTCACACGTTGAATGATGCCCAACTGAATTACACTGTCACTGAGAAAGAATTTTTGGCTGTGGTCTTTGGGTTTGAAAAGTTTAGATCCTATCTGATTGGGTCACATGTAATTGTTTATACTAACCACTATGCCCTTAAGCACCTTCTTTCCAAGAAGGATGCTAAGCCTAGACTTATGAGATGGATTTTGCTTTTGCAAGAATTTGACTGTGAAATCAAGGATAAGAAAGGTTCTGAAAACCTTGTAGCTGACCATCTGTCTAGGATCATCTATGAGAGGGAAAGTGAGTCCAGTATTTCTGAGTGCTTCTCTGATGAGAAATTGTATGTTGTTCACCCTGATCCTTGATATGTTGATATTGTGAACTACTTCATTGCTGGTAGGATCCCTGAGGGTTGGACTAAGAATGATAAAGATAGATTCTTCCACCTTGTGAAGTTCTTTATTTGGGATGACCCTTATTTATTTAAGTACTGTTCTGACCAAGTTTTTAGGAGGTGCATTCCCGACCATGAGGTGAGAAGTGGCCTTTCTTTTTGTCATGACCAGGCATGTGGGGGGTAATTTAGTGGTAAGAAGACAGCAACCAAGGTTCTTCAATGTGGTTTTTACTGGCTTGCTTTATTTAAAGATGCATTTGAGTACTGTAAGAGTTGCCCTAAATGCCAGCAATTTTGTAGAATAACTAGGAGAGGTATGATGCCGCTGAATCCCATCATTGTTGTAGAGGTTTTTGATGTGTGGGGTATTGATTTTATGGAACCATTTCCACCTTCCTTTGGAAATGAGTACATTTTGTTAGCTGTGGACTATGTCTCTAAATGGGTTAAGACCATCCCTTCTAGGACCAATGAAGTTAAAGTTGTTGTGAAATTCCTTATGGAGAACATCTTTGTTCGATTTGGTATGCCCCGTGCTATTATTAGTGATCAGGGCACCTATTTTAATAATAGATCTTTTGATGCCTTACTAAAGAGGTATTCTGTAGTCCATAGGTTTGCTACTCCCTACCATCCCCAAACCAGTGGAGAGGTTGAAGTGTTCAATCGATAGATGAAGCAAATTTTAGAAAAGATAGTGAGTAGAAATAGGAAAGACTGGGGTAATAAGCTGGTGGATGCTCTTTGGACATATAGAATGGCTTTCAAAACTCCCTTAGGTATGTCACCTTATAGGGTAGTTTATGGTAAGCCTTGTCATTTACCTGTAGAGATAGAGCATAAACCTTGGTGGGCCATTAGGAAGCTTAATTATGACTTAACAGTGGCACATGACGAAAGAGGACTGCAACTGAGTGAGCTTGATGAGATTAGAGCTGAGGCTTATCAGAGTGCTCGATTGTATAAAGAGAGGGCAAGGTTGTTTCATGATCGGTATATTTTTAGAAAGGAATTTGCCCCGGGAATGAAAGTACTCTTGTATGACTCTATGCTCCATCTGTTTCCAGAAAAATTGAGGTCCCGATGGACGGGTCTTTATATTGTCTCACATATTTTTTCCTATGGTGCAGTTGAAATTCAGGATTCTCAGAGTGGTGCTATCTTCAAAGTGAATGGCCAGCTTTTGAAACTGTTTTTGGAGCTTCCGGGCCAAGAAGATGTGGAGTGTCTGATACTCCACGAACCTAGCTGTGATCAATGATTGAGATCTGAAATAGCTTGGGTGTACTTAGCACTCGACTTAGTTTGCTAGAAACTTCTCCCTTTCTCTCTCCTTCTTTCACTCTTTTCTTCTTTCTTTGTGTTATTCTAGTTTCTTTTTGTATAGTTGATCGTTTTTCTTTGATTGGTTGTTTTGTTTTTGAGTCTTATTTTTGAGCATATGTTTGCTTTTTAGATTTTTCTTTTGGTCGTTATGTGTCTATTCCACTCCCAATGAAGACATTGTGAAGTTTCGGTGGGGGGTGGGCTACCCATGTTACATACTTTTCATTGAAAAATTTTGAAAAATCCAAAAAATTTTGAATTTTGTTTTGGGCAACTTTTTGTACTATGTCTGGTTAGGTTGAATCCCCTGTGCTTTGGTTACTAGCTTGTATATAAGTAGGATGTGCATGATAGGTCTCCAACCTTAGTGTGACATTCTAAGCCCTAGTTGTAACCCCAATATTCAGTATAGATTGTGTAATCCAATCCTTGTTTATTCCTTCATCATTATCTTTAGGACTTAGACTTCCATGAATAATTCTCCCACTAGCTGGTGACACGATTACTCTGGAAAAAATTAAAAAAAAATGTATTATAAATAAAGAAGACAAAAAAAGAAAAGAGATGAAAAAAATTTGAAATGACAAGTATCCCTTTGAGGCATGCGCTACTGGGTGTTACCCTTTGAGGTACGTGCTATTGGGTGTTACCCGTTGAGGTAATATTACTATTGGAAAAGCTTGCTTCTAATGTTAGTATGATGATAATATAGTTGTGTTAGTCAAGTGGGATTGAGTCTAAGTCTGGTAAATATAAGCCCTGGGATGATGATACACTTGCACACGAGCACCAAGATGCATTCAGAATCTTGATGTTCAATGGGGTGAAAAATTAGTGCTCTAATATCATTTATGAGGTAGAGGGCTTTGAAGTACATTCTGTGCATAGGCAGGTCAATAACTTGGTTACATGGGTAATTTAGTTGACTAGAACGTATGCATATCTTCCCTTAATTCTGTACATAGTAGCTTTGAGGAAAAACCAAAAAGATTATCTTTTATTTTTGAAATAATTTTTATGGGTAGTTCACTTGAAAACCCTCACGAGACTTCACTCGTCCACTTGGGAGATCGAGGGGTTTAAAAGACTTATTGCATACACTAAATGCAACCATGATTCCCACGACAGTGAGTTAGGATTTTCTTTTTCTTATTTTTTATTTTCTTTAAGTTAGTTTAGTTTGTTTTACTCAATGATAAGCAAAATCTTGGTGTGAGGGTATTTGTTTGTATCAAAAATGTATTATTTTTACGATACTTTTATACCCGATTTATGCTCGTTATCATCGTTATTTTAAGGTTTTTATTTGATTTTATTTTGTTTTGTAGGTTTTGAACAAGATGAGAATAATTACATAAAAATGCAAGAAAATGATTGAAAAATACCGGAAATGGAGAACTGGGTCAAATTGACTCAAACCCGACCTAAACCTTTAGCCCATTATTTTATTTAGCCCAAAGAAAAGGAAAAAAAGAAGAAATAAAACCTAAAATAAAGCTTACAAACCCCAGCCCACCACATGCAGCTCGCGTGACCTTCCCCCCTCCGCTTATCTCCTCTTTGTCTCTCCTCTCTCGACAAATCAAACCGCCAAAAACCCAGAGAACCCAAAAACCCTGCTCCTTCATCTCCATCCTCATCATCTCCTCTCTATCTCACCACCGAGTGCCAGCACATCCTCCACCTTAACCCATCACCGGGATTCATGCACAGAGCGCCAGCACAGCACACAGCTTGCAACATCTCCATCGTCCACCTCATTTACGAATTCAAGGCCAAGATTGAAGTAGGGCTGAGTATAAATCATCATTAATCGGCTTGATCAAAGAAGCTTAGGAGTTTTAGGGGTTTTATTGTAGATTTCAAGTCTTAATTTCGTGCATTTTCTGAGTATTAGGATTCTTAGTTCAATTTTCGATTTTAGGGTTTAATGTTAGATTACTAGTTAGCCTCAAATTTCATGTAATTAAGTCAAGTTTTGTTAATTTCTAGTTAAAGTTCATGAATTTCAGCATGCAATTGTAATAATTTAGCCTTGAGTTGGTTGGTTTTAGTTGATTTACCCCCTCCCCTGTTTCGGTTTTACTGAACCTAGCGATGGCGTTGCCGCCATTGTTGGTGGTCACTAGCTGAGCTGCAAAGCGAGGACGTTGGGATTTGGCTTTTCTTCTTCCCTCCCCTAGCTTTTAGTTCTGTTCGAAGCATTGAAGTGGTGTGCTGGGCTGTCTCGGCTGATAATACTCTCCACCATTGATGAAGCTTGGTACCATCTTCTCTATGTTGCAATCTCTGCATTTGCTCCCTATTCTCCTCCTATTTAATGTTGATGGAAACATTTGAAATTCCCCTTCCCCAGTTATTTGATTTCGATTGAATGGTGATTGAGTAGTAAGTCTTCCCCTCCCCTGTTTTTGTATATTGAGACGTTATATGGCATATGAATGAGTGGGATGTTGATTTCGGTTAAATCGGTCCTGAAATTGGTGATTGATTTCAGCTGTGTAATTCTCTAATTGAATTTGGTTTGAATTAGTCCCGTCGCTTGGCTGGTTACAAGTGTATGCCTGGGTTAGTAATTGATTTCTAGTTGTTTTGGGTTCTGGTAGATTGATGATGATGATGATGATTACTGAGTGGTTCTGTTTCCTCCTCCCCTACCCTTGAGTTCGAGGCATGTCAAATTGGTGCTGTTGCTTGGATTAACTTGGCTGCTTTTGATTGTAAGCCTAAATCAGTAGTTGGTTTGTGGCTGTTTCAAATTTTGGGAATTTGGTTGCTGATGATAATGGATGATTGTTGATGGAGTTCCCTTCCCCTATTTTAGACTCTGGTTAATTTGAGATTAACTAGTTAATTAGTGAGTTAATTTCTCATGGTTTTGGTTCATATTTTAGCTCTGTTTAATTTCAGTTTTTAGACTCTAGGTTTTAGTTTCGATTGAATGTTGGTTGAGTTAGTAGTTCTCCTTGACCATTAGATTAATTAGTAGACTGTTGGTTGAGTTAATTTGAATGTTGGTTGAGTTAGTAGCACAAATGTTCAGTTGAGTTACGGTAGTAGTTCTCTTTGAATGATTTAATTTGGTGTAGTGTAGTTAACATTAGATTAATTAACTAATTCACCCTTTTGTGACCGTAATCTTATCCTCATCCCCGAGGACACGACTCTCAAGTACTACAACGAAAGCTGTACTCTTGCGGCTTCTGTTTTACACTTGAATTTATCCCAAACAAGAGATAATCAGGCATTTCTACTGCCATAAATCTCTAATGTCATAAATCTCTAATGATATATTAATAACCTTCACTAGCCAACCTTCTCACGCTCCAATCTCTACTCTCCACACTCCATATCCCATCAAAGAAAATCAACCTGGCTCTGATATCAAAACTGTAACGCCATCTAATTAAGCATGTTTCACTGTTTGCAATCACTAATCTAATTCCCTCAATTATAACTAATAAACCCAATGATCGGGGCGTTACCGCCATCTAAAAAGATAAGGCTTGAAGCATGTGTACTACAAATAACATAGTCAGACATAGCTTCAACCACACACATTCATACATGATCAAACCATATATAGTCAACTATTAACCAACATAAGGTTTATATACCATTGTACGACAATTCAATATATAATCTACACCTCCATCCACTGAAGATTTCAAAATACAGCTTCGAAATATGCATGTACTATGTAACTGTTGATCCATCCGGATTCCGTTGCTCAATTTATTTTCTTCAGCTGGTTTGCTAGCATGAGGGCGATTCACTGAGCGTTTGACTAAAAAAAAATATGAAAAATATTTTAAACTATGAGCTGAAGCTCAGTATATGTATTCCTGTATTGTTAATAGATCTCTACATAAATTGGTTGGGCACCCGCTTTGCAATTCAGTTTAAGTTAAAACAGTGAATGAGATGAATGTAAAGCTGCATTCCTATTTATTATCTGATAGTGAGCCCCTTGATACTGTTGTGATTTACGGATATGTGTATAGTTGCTAGGTTGATTGGGGACCTGGCTTGAAGCCGCGCGGGTAACTGATGGCCGAATACCCTGAAGATGATAACTGGTGGGGTCACTGATTAAGTGATAAATCACTGAGTAAACTGATTCATTGATGTACTTATCAAAATATGATAACTTTGATAAATACATTCTGATTTCTAAAGATACAGGTAATGAACGTACCTGAAGTCTTTAAAATGCAATCGCACTTGATAATACTTATGCATAATGGAAAACGATAGACTAGGCCCTGTTTCTGCTTAAGAAATGTAGTTATAGGTAAATGTAGTTAGTAAACAACTTTCACTCCCATAATTTGTAACTTTATGGAAATTGATTAATAAAAAGGGCATCCACAATTCAAACAATTCAATATAAGATAAGTTATACTAAAATGATTTTGAAAAATAAATAAGTTAGGATCATTGAAATTGAAGTAAAACAAAGTGAAGCAAAATAGACCAAAATGAAATAATTGAGGTGACAATGAAGGGACTTTAATGGATATAAATGGAATATGGATTTCTGATGTTTCTGAAATGAATAATAAAAGCTTTAATGCCAAGAAGGGTGTTGTGAGGTTCATGAAAGCTCATATAACCCTAGTTTGGCCTGATAGACACCGATCTTGAGTCATCACTCTCCCCACTTTTTAAATTTTAGTCTCATGCCCAAGTAACTCGGTTTTCCAACCCATGTGAGCTTCTATACATAATCAAAGTTGTTGAACTCACTCAGCTTTGTAATTTCTTTGCAATATCTATAATTATATAGAAACTCCTGATAATATTTCCAAATGTCACGATTTTTTTCTTCTCTCATATTACCGTTTGAAGGTCTACTTTAGAAAATCCATTTCTTTTACCCCTACCCTCCAATTGAGCTATAAACCCCAATATGAAAAGTTTAAGAAGTCCCACAACACTTTCATTCACAGTACAAAACCCAATTACCACAACACAACCCCTAAAATTCAGCTAAAACACAACTGTACACAGCACGGGTGTGTCCTGCGCAGTCTTAGCTAAATGTCCATAAGGTTTTTCACACAACTTGGAATGAAGTGATTCAAAAGGAATTTGGAAGATAACTCATGGATCTATCTACCCACCAAAAATAACAATTTTTTGATGGTCCAAGCAGCATCCATTTAATTGCAAAGAGACCCCTGTTTCTGGTCTGTGCACAGCCCTAGAGTTCTTGTTTTCCCCCTTTTCTTGATGCTAGAAATAAATCAACCCATGCTTGATCACCAAAACCCTAACTTATGATGAATGTATTCTTGCATTTAAACTCATCCAAACTCAATCTAAACATCATGATATCCATTACTAATGACAAAGATCACAAAATCAAATACAAAACAATCCAAATCTATCACTTCAAATTTAAGCTTGCATAATCATGAGCAACCTCAACCCTTAGATACTTTCAAGACCAACACTTAAAACATCAAAATAACACTTGTTTATATCAAGATGATATGATCCATAATCAAATCCAATATAAAATCAAGAATTAAACAAAGTGGGTTAAGGTTTTTACCTCACTTACAAACTTGAAGGAGAGAGATAAAGGTAGCTAAGGAAGGGGGGAATGTGTGGAGGAGAGTAAGAAGAAAGCTAATGCTTATCTTGGTGGAAAATAATTTTGATGCAATCCAAATGCTTGGATGATATTTGCGCATAAAAAAGGGCTTTATGGTAATTTCAAGATAAGCTGTTGGGCTTCAAGTTGGGCCCAAAATGAATGGGCTCGGTAATAAAACGTTCCGTTGTGATAAAGTTTGTAAGTAGCTCAAATTTCAATTTTTGTGATGTTATGGAAAAATAATTTGATCACTTAAATTATAATTATCAAGGCCTACTATCAATTTTTTCAAAATTTTATGTTAATAAAAACCCGAATAGCAAAATGAGGGCCCATATGAATTTTTTCCAATCGATATGATTAAATACGATTAACAATTGTAAAAAAATTAATAACGTGCTTAATTAAATAAATAAACATGATTTAGGGTCGGGCCATTACATGTCGGTAGTCTGCCTTCACCTCCCTCCGTTGATTTGCAATTCAAAACATCAGATATTTTGGTTCAGCCTAATTAAGAAAAGTTTGCCAAAGGACGATATCATGCTTTACTTTCAAAACATACGATTTTGTCGAGGACAACTTTCTTAAATGTACTAGCTATGCATTTCATTTTCAAATCTTATTTTAAAGTTTATATTATGTGTATTTTTAGTCTTGACACCCCTTGCTTTCATCCTAAGCCATCGATGATATGCCTTCAAATGCCCATAATGAACTTTGCTCGCTTGGCGGAATTTCTGTTGAATTATTTGGCTACTGGACGTCCACTATGGGGCAATTAGTGGGGGATAGTTGAGGAGCCTATGTAAAGACGCCTAAAAGCGGTTTCTTGTTTTTATAAAAGCCTAATGGAGAAACTTGAATCCGACCTATAAAATTGGAAGCCTAGCAACATGAAGCCTGAATCTAGCCTTAGCTTTTGGCAGCAATAGGCAAATGCTAGAGCCTGCCTGATTTTAGGCACAAGATCGCTCAGGAAATTGGTTGCATTCTTGAGCTAGACCAATGTTCAACCTAAAATTGATAAATTAATACCCTCATATGCTTAATTTTGATCGTAATAATTATTATCTTAGCATTTTTATTGGTATTTATTTTATTTTGCAGCTTTTTAGAATAATTCAGAAATATATACAAAATAGCTCAATGGAGTCCAAATTTGCATGGTCTGGACTTGAAGAAGGGAAGATAGAATTGGCCTCTAAATCTAACTCCAGCCCAATCTGCCTCCTACCCCTCATGCCTCAGTCACATGTCCAGCCATAAATCACCCCCTGATTTGTCTTTTTCATTACCCAGTCACCCTGATGAAATCCCCTTCTCCCAACTTCTCCATCTTTTTCGCCACGCTGAAATAATCCCCCCTTTCAGGCCTGCTATTTTCGTTGGTCATTTCTAATTTACTAACTTTAATCAACTTTAACCCATTTTAGTAAAAAATACCAATTTCAACCCAATTCAATAAAAAATACCAACTTCAACCCGATTTAATCCACTTCAACCAACTTCAATCCACTCCAACCGACCTCCTTCAAAATTTTGTTCTCACTATTTTAACTAACTTCAACAAAAAATATCAACTTCAATCTACTTTAACATTCCTCAGCTAACTTAACTATTTTACCAACCCCTATTTACCAACGAAAAGAACAGACCCTTCGTCTCCACTAGCCTCCTACCTTTAATTTCTCTAGCTGATGGAGTGAAGATTCGGAAGTCAATAGCGGGCAAGAGTTGACGGCTATAAACTTGGGCAAGCCAGATCAGACCAGGAGGCAGTAGAGTACGAGATAGAGTACGGTAATTTTATCTTTGTTTTTTATGCTTTTCATTTTCATTCGTTGTTCCACATCCAGTTCTAATGCACAAACTAATGTAGTTTCGATTCCGGGTTTTAATTATCAAGTGTCCACGTTCATGGCCCAAATTTCGGATTTGTCAACATCTCCATTTTGGTTTGTCACTCTATGTTCCTAGCCCTTGTTTGAGTTCTGAATCTGGTTTATATGGCATCTGTTGGAGATATTTTGAAGATGTATAAAGGATAGGAGTGGTTTGTAGTTATGGTGGAAGAATGGAATATATGAATTAAGATAGAAAAAATGGAGAGATAGAAGTGCTATATCGAAATGGATGCTTTGTATTACTTAATGCTTGGTTTCTATTTTTGCTTGTCGTGAATGAGCCCTCTTAAGCGTAATTATAGTCATCAACCTCTTCAATGGACGATGAAGATTATTTTGATCATACGAATATTATTAAGTTTTTACAACCTTCTATCTTAATATGTTCTTAAATATCTAGCTATTATATTATAAGTATCTAGGATATTTTCTCTAAAATTGTATAGATGTTCTAGATATTTGCTAGTGTAGATATTATAGATTCTTCCTGAGAATGTTTATAAGAAGTTATAGAAAGATATAGAAGACGATAGAGTAATTTGGAAGCTTCTACGACTATTGGGATGGTCCTAGAGTATTTTGAAAGGTTGCAGAATATTCTGCAAGGTTCTACGATAATCTAGAAGATGCAGAATACTTTAGAAGATTATAGAACCTTAAGCTATGACATGAAGATGTTTCTAGATTATTAGTTTATGACAGTATCATACCTGGGTTCTGTTCATGTCTTATTTTTGGTTGGCTATTGCTTTGCCCTTGCTTGGATGATTTACGTAAGCTTTCTTTTCCATTTGATGGAAGAAAAACAAGGTTGACATTTTGTTTAACTAATTTTGCTTTTGTTTGTTAGTGACATTATGGAAAGGTAGAAGGATGAATTTCTTTATTTTATTTGCCCCGTTGTCTAGCACCATAGCTTGTTTTCCTTTGCCTATGATGATTTGTTTAGTTTGCTTATTTTTGTTTCCAATTAGCAGACAATTTATCACATTTTGCTAGTGTATTTTCGATTAGTGACCTAACTTTGACTCCATCTCCATGCACTGACTATCAAGTGCTACGACGGACAATCGCGTGCTTGCAATATTTTTAAATGTTTGGAAAAATAATGCAATAAGTTTTTGGCATGGTTACCGGGAAATGGCGGTTTTGAAATTAAGCCACTTTTTGTGTTTTGGTCAACAACCCAAAAAAATTCAAAATTTTTTTTATAATTTCAAATAAAAAAAGTCTACTTTCCACTACCCACCATATGAAAATGAATTATATTGGAGGTCAAACTTGGAGATTCGAGCCTCAACACCTGGCCAAAGTCAGGCTAAGAACAAACTACACGTCTTTTGGCTCGCATGCCACCAAGTTCATAGGGATTTGGTTACATGCCTTCAATCTCTCATGCTATTAAGCTTATCGACAGATCTTCAGGCTCTCACGTCACAAACTTTTTAAAGATTTGACTATAAATCTTTGGGCTCTTATACTATAAAATTTGTAGGGGTGACTACAGATCCTTAGGCTCTCATGCCACTAAGATCCCAGGGATCTGATCATAGATATTCAGGCACCCACACCACTAAGATTCATCACTGACTCCCAGCATAATGGAACATTTCGACACCGTTGGTTCTCGGCACAATGGGACACCGCTGGGTCCCGACACAATTGTAATTTGACAACAGGTTGGCTCCTGCCACAACGAGACATCGCTGGCTCCCAAAACATTAGGATATTTTGGCATTGTTGGCTCCCGATACAGTGGGACATTTCGACATTGCTGAATCTCGGCACAGCGGGGCACCGCTGGCTCTTGACACAATGGGACAGCACTGGCCCGTGACACAGTGGGGAATTTCGGCGTCGCTGGCTTCTAGCATAATAGGGCACCACTGGCTCTTGGCACAATCGGATGTTTCAATAGCGCTGGCTCCTGGCATAATGGAACACCAATAGATCCTGGCACATTAGGACATTTCGACAATAGGCTGACTCCCGACACAATGGGACATGTCAACATTGTTGGCTCTCGGCATAATAGGACACCGTCGGATCTGGGCACAATAAGACATTCCGATATCATTGGCTCCTAGTACAATGGGACACTGCTGGCTCCATACACAATGAGACAATGTTGGATACTGACACAATGGGACATTTCAACATCGCTGGCTCCTGGGACAATAGGACATTTTGACAACAGGCTGACTCCCATCATAATGGGACATTTCGACAACAGGCTGGCTCCTTAGCAAAAGGGGACATTTTGACAATAGGCTAACTATTGACACAATGGGATACTGCTGGCTCCTAACACAATGGGACATTTCACCATCAGCCTCCTTCATGGAAAAAGTGGGTGGGTGCCGAGTTTCAGGACCCACAGTGGACAAAGTTCAGACACCATGTTATTAGCCTCTATCATGATTAAGGGTGAGCAGGACCGGGTACTCGATTAGAAATTTAGGAATCGGAATCGGACCCGGTGGGAACCGGGTCCCAAAATTTGGAACCGAGTCTGGTTCTAGGTACTCGGTTTTTAACTAATATTTTTTTTTTGTTCTCATTTTGCCCTAAATGAAATAGGGATAGTGAGGGATTGAAAGAAGTTGAGAATTCATATCTTAAGCGAAATTCCTAAAAACTAAATTGTAAGACTAAATTAAATACGAAATATGTAGTAAAGAAGATTCACGTATTTTGAAATGAACTCAGAGAATTGGAGATAATGTTAATTAGAAACCCACTAATCAAGATTACAAAACGAGTAAGAAATCCAAAAATTATTTTAATTCACTTGAAATAGAGAGAGAAAGATAGAGAAACTATCAAAATAATATAAAAACAAATATGTAGTAAGCAACAAGGCTCATGAGAAGAACAGTTAAATCTTGAAAAAAGAAATCCATGGCGGTTGAGATACATAAAGAGTAAGTTGAGGATAAATTGAAAGCAAAAATGATAAAGAGTTAAACGGGGTAGATGGAAGTCGGGTTTCGGTACAAAAGATACGTCACTTGAAGAATAGGGTTCACTTTGTATTTTTTCTCATCAAAATTCTTTAAATTTTGACCAGTACCGGATACTAGGTCCGGGTCTAGTTCCAAATTTTCAGGCTTTGGTATTGCACCCGGTTATAATCGGGTCTTAAATTTTGGAACCGGTCCTAGAACAAGTCTAACCGGTGCTGGGTCCGTAATCGTCGAGTTCAAATCGGTTCTGGGTTCGAAACTACACACTCGGTTTTTTTTTTCACCCCTAATCATGATGAAAATAGTGGGAACCAAGCTTCAGGTCTTCTAGCAATCAAGTCTAAGCATCATCATTTCGAAAAGTCATGGACAAATGCTATCTACTTTGACCTTTTCTTTGGTCAGGCTCGGTCAAAGTGGGGACTAACTACAGACATCTAAAAAATGTCTTCTTTTTGTAAAATGCCCGATGATGATAAACTGATCGAATAAGACTTGGGGACTCCCTAGATATTGAAGTGAAGAGCCTTAAAATGTGGTGACATCCCTTAAACCATGCATTCAAATGCAAAGATGGCCACAAAAGGCTAATCAAGCCCAAAAGCCCAAATAGGTTGAAATTGATAGAGTTCGATGTTTGATTGAGATTCATTTTGTATTTCACCCCAGTCTACAATGCAAAAAAAATATTCAGTTTAGATATTAATATTCTTCATTGAATAATTTTTCTAATGATATATTATGAGTCAGAATCCAATAATCAACGGAAAAGATATATGCTGATTACTAAAACATGTGCTAAAAATGACACCTATCACCATTTTGCAATGGAAAAGACATAAGTTGATTATTAAAATGTGTGCTGAAAATGACACCTGTCACCATTTTGCTATCCTCTTCCAAAGTCATCAAAAAATTATAAAAGTAGTGTAATTAGAAACTAGAGTCAGTAAGAATTTAGGGGGAAAAAAAGAAACACTCAAAATAGATGATGAATGAGAAAGTTATGGATGAAATAGTTTGTGTTGTTTACAGCTCAACCTAGGAATCCGACCGGGTTTGTGCCTAACAGAGCCTAACTTAACTCCTTTTTTTGGCCTATCTTCTAGAAACCTTAGCTACTGACTCAAGTAGAGCAAAACCCTAGCCCATGCAGCCCAACTCTTGAGAAAACCTTGTTTCCTACAGTTGTAAATTCAGCCCCTCACCCAACCCTCAAACACACAATCACAATTTGAAAAACATGAGATAATATTTAGAGATTCAGAGAATCTAACCAAACATTAAGGCACATGTGAAGGCTCAGTATTCTTGATCCTCGGATTCCCTAAGTCACTCAAACAGGTAACCTATGGGCGCCAATCTTTCAGACCTATCTTCGCTTTTCGCTCTTCGCTTTTCTTACTTCTTCATTTTATTTGGGTGTGTGTTTCAAGCAAAGATGTAATTTTTAATTAGTTTAGTCCCTGCTCGCTGTAATTATTTGGATTATTCCTTTAAGTTTTTTTCAGACTAACATTGTGCCTTTAATTTTATTATATGGTTTGACTGATCTTAATATGCTGCATGCTTGGTAGAGGTCATTGTTAATGACAGGCACTGTGATGCATTCCATCAAGGCATCGAACCCTCGCTCTCAAATCTGTATTCTCATTTCGAGCCTATGAAGTTAAATGGTCCCCACTTCAGGGATTATTTGGGGGCATTTTGAAAATCCCTTTAAAACAAAACTGTTGTTCCTTTTGGTTTATGGTTCATTTTTCAGAGTGAACATAGTTTTGTAAGTTTCCTAAAAAAACTCACTAGCAACTATATTCTTTTTAATAAATTCAATTTTAGTCATTTATTTCATTTATTTCTACATGTAACATTTTGGTAAGGAAGCATGGATGGATTTTGGAACTTGAACAGGCTCCCTAGCCAGAGCAGCCTATGACTGTTTGGGCCAGGAAGCTAACCTGGCTACAAGGGACTATCCCGATTTTTGGGCCAAACAATGATTACTGTTTGGGCTAGGTTCTGAGATGGGGTTGGGACCTAAACCTAGGATGCCCTAAATTCGGAATAGTTGGTAGTGAAAATAAATTAAATAAAGAATAATAAAATCACCTGAGTACATGAAGCAGGCCGAACCATTCGTAGGGGACCTCACCGGATTTTGGATCATGGTCCTTACTCTAAAAACAATTTATTCTAACCATTCAAGGCTCTTAATTCAGATATGCTCAAGAGTCCAGTCTACATCAAAATTCTTAGTCACAAAGGTCTCAAATTCTATAAATTCGACTTAGAGGACTCGGAGAGAAGGTCACTAATGAATGGGGTTGATGGGGTTAAAATATGCGAGGTAGGGACTATCTCCATTGGCTCCAGTGAAGTGGCACCTAGCTCAAAAGTAGAAGGGACGCACACAACCTTCCCCTCTTTACATGACTCATCAAAAGACTCTAGCGAATGCTTTTCCTTGGAAATGTCCTCTAGATCAATAAATACATCAAGTATCTTACGTTCCTTAAATTCTTAAGATTGAGTCAAAGGAGTAGGTGCCTCAGGAAAAACTGGAACATCTGCAGCGACATCCTTAGGAATGCTAGGCTCATCAAGGGGGCCAAGTGAGGGTGCAGGGAGATCATTATCTTCCTTAAGGTTATTGAAGGTTAAATTAACATGAGATTTATACCTCAAAGGAATAAAAGACTCAAAATTATCATGAATGCCAACCTCATTTCTAGTAGAACCAAAATTGAACTCAAGCTCATGCAAATAATCATAGCCGACCCCCTCATTATAACTGACCAATTGAGTTACATTATTGACCATCTTTCCAACCTTATAACCCTTGAAGTTTACTTTCAAGTTTAGAGGCCCGACGTGCACGTAATAGAAAATAATTGACGTCATGATCAGAGGAAGCACAATACTCAGAACAAACAGGAGCTTAACAAGAAGTGGAGTAGTGTGGTTCAGCTGCTGCATCTCTACACCGATCCTGCGAGTAAGAACTAGCTTGAAAATCGTGAGTAGGGTAACAAAACTTCATCCAGCATGTCCAAATTCATAAGTGTCTTGCACTAATTTTTTAAAGAAATGCCAAACTTCATTTGCAGTTTTACATTACTAGGACATATGCAATCAACATGACCCCTAAATTCAATATTTAAACCCAGATAAATGACCTAACAAATTTCCCTCTTTTCAAAATATTTGTTCAATAAGCATGATAGTTATTAGGTGTCGATAAATAGTCTCAAATTGGGGGAAATGGAAAACTGAAATCTATTTTTTTTTCAATTTCTATTTTTTTTCAAAAATTTTTCTGGTTTTTTCAAAGAAATGAAAAATATAATACCTAAGACAACTAATTATAAGTTACACACTAAGTCAACTAAAGGGAAACCAAAATGCAGACGTGAAAATTAACAAAAATAAAGCTAAATTACCAAAACAAAATAAAGACAAAAAACAAAAAGTGGCCCAATTTCAAAATCTCCATCCCTCGGCAACTATACCAAAAACTTGTTGAGTCATTTTTCAAAAAATTTTAAAATATTATAAGCACATGATTGTCAGTCATAGTATTTAGTGGTCAGTGCATGGGGATAGGGGGTGAAATTAGATCACTAATAATAAAAAAATATTTGACCAGCATAATGTGATAAATTGCCTACCAATTGGAAACAAAAATATGCAAACTAAACAAATCATCATAGGTGAAGGAAATGAAGATACGATGCTATGCAAAGGGGCAAATAAAATAAAGAAAATTCATCCTTCTACCTAGTAATTGCTACCATAATGCCACTAACAAACAAAAGCAAAATTAGTTAAACAAAATGCATGCCAACCTTGTTTTACTTCAATCAAATTGAAAAGAAACCTACCTAAATCATCTAAGCATGAGTAGAGCAATAGTCCACTGAAAATAGAATATGAGAAGAACCCATATATTTTGTGGTGGTAAGAGAATATATGAAGGTGGGTTGACGGGTTAGAATGTGCTTTGTAGAATAAATGGTAGTTCATGACGGTGAGAGGATATGAATGTGGAGCAAAGGATGATTGGGCATTAAGGTACATGATGGTATCCAAGTCTCGTGGAGGAAGGTAGGTAAGATAATATCTCATGAATCCTCAAAAAGACAAGTTGCTCTTCTTTTCTTTTTTTTTTTTTTTCCTTTTTCCATGAGAATTAGGCATAAATTTGTCTCAAGGCTAGCGATAGGGGTAAACATACCACATGCTAGCGTATCTTGTTCCCTTTGGGTAATGGTAGGAAGGAGAACACTATTTTTTTAAATTTTTTTAATTATCGAGAATCTTAACTAAGCTTTGTGTAGATTAGCTTTATAGCCAAACTAAAAAAAGGCTACCTACATATTCTGATGATAATTAGGCCAATCGTAGTGCTAAAAAGGTATGTGACTTGAAGAATTTTGCCTACAGGAGGGCTTTTTATAGTAAGACATGAAGGCTCAAAATCAACCCAGATTGAAATCCTAGTGTATGTGAATAGAGATTAGATTTCAATCTTGTTGTGCATTTGTATTCAAAGCAGTCTTTCTTTTTCTTTTTTACTTTTATCTTTTTATGTTCTTATGCCTTTAGCCACTTTAATAAGAGACAATTCAGATATCTTTGCCTCTATTAACGTAACTTGTGTAGTGTGCATTTGACTAATTAGGTCATAGCTTGACTCCTCTTAGGAGATGTATGGTAGTAACTTGTGTAGTGTGCATTTCACTAATTGGGTCATAGCTTGAGCCCTCTTAGGAGATGTATGCACTACCAATACGCATCCATATGGAACATTGGTTCTTGTTGGCATTCTCAAGCTTTGTCTTTTCCTTGCTTATTTTTTGTGAAGATGATACTTGCAAAGATCTTGCCATTTGCATGAGTTTTGTGCGTTGATTCTTTGTTTAGGAAATGTCACCCAACTGATCACAGTAAATTTGTCATTTTAATGAATAGTGAAATGGGAGCTTCTCGCTTCTATTGATGAATAGTACATTATTTTTTACTTTAGGAAGGCACATTTTTAAATATATGTCGTAATCTTCCATCCTTCAAAATGTCAAGGTATGTCAACTTCCAAAGCTTGATTTTTTTTGTTGCACTGCCTTAATTTACATGATGTTAACATATAAAATCCTCACAATAACTTCCAACTGTGAATACAAGTCAAGTTACTACATGACCTTCGGCCATTTGTTTGTGACTCTTTTTTCTATGACTTTGATTTTTTTTGTTTGTTTGTTTTGGGGACATGATTCTGTTGGATCAATAGAATCATATCTCAAACCTTATGTGTGAACATTGGTATTCATAGCATTTTTCCTCTTTGACTGCTTATCTTTTATTTAGGTATCATACACTATACACCTTAAATTACTATCCCCAAGATAAGATGGCCAGGTCTCATAGAACATCAGGTTAAAAGGGTGCAAATAAGTCCTTGTTAGTTAAAATGGAGATGGCAGGTTTCTAAAGGAAGCCTCCTCTCCTAGGCAAGTCCTTGTAGTTACACATTGTCATTTGTTTTGCATTTTTAAGATTCTCGCTAATTTTAATTTATATTTTGTTGGGATTTGTCCCAAATTCCTTTGCCGGTTTTGGAAATAAATAAAGTTATTTCCTTTTGTGAGATTATTTCTTGGCATCCAAGATCATGTTGTGTGTTTGAGATCTTCTGTATTATGGAAATTATATTATTTCCATACTTTGGGTTGAAGATTTTTCCTTTTTTGGAAAGTTGATGGTTGGTGGCCAAGACATATGTTTGCGGCTAGGATTGAACCCTTGGTACCTGTGGGGCTTCCCTATAAATACTAGGTTGTTTAACCTTGTTTGATGCGGTGCAACTTGGGAGTGCCTGTGGGCAATTCCCTTTTCTATTCCACTTTTTGTTGGGAGTTAGTATTGAGAGATTTTCGTTGTAATTGATCTCTTCCTTGGGTGTTTGAGATCTGTGTCTCTCTTGTTGTTGATCTCTGTATTGGGAATGAGATCGTTCTGTACTAACTCATATGATAGTGGATTTTGTGTCGGTGTTGCCGCCAGTGGTTTTCTCCCGTTTTGGGTTTCCACGTAAATCTTGTGTGTCGCTGTTTTGTTCCTGTTATTCTGGTTTGAATTTTTGAATATCTGTTTTATCCTATCGCTTCCGCTATTATTACCGCTCTAATTTCCTAACAAGTGGTATCAGAGCTCTGGTTATAGGATGTCTTCTATCATGAGGGTAGATATTCAGAAATTCGATGGAGAGATTAGTTTTAATCTCTGGAAGGTGCAGATGAGAGCAGTTCTCTTTCAGCACGGGTTGTGGAAGGTTCTGAAGGGACCTCACGTAAAACCCAAGAAGATAACTGACGAACAATGGGCAGCAGACCAAAAGAAGAGGCGTGGATCGTTGACGGATGAGGAATTTGGTCCAAGGTGGAGTTTGTTGGGATTTGTCCCAAATTCCTTTGCCGGTTTTGGAAATAAATAAAGTTATTTCCTTTTGTGAGATTATTTCTTGGCATCCAAGATCATGTTGTTTGTTTGAGATCTTCTGTATTATGGAAATTATATTATTTCCATACTTTGGGTTGAAGATTTTTCCTTTTTTGGAAAGGTGATGGTTGGTGGCCAAGACATATGTTTGCGGCTAGGATTGAACCCTTGGTACCTGTGGGGCTTCCCTATAAATACTAGGTTGTTTAACCTTGTTTGATGTGGTGCAACTTGGGAGTGCCTGTGGGCAATTCCCTTTTCTATTCCACTTTTTGTTGGGAGTTAGTATTGAGAGATTTTCGTTGTAATTGATCTCTTTCTTGGGTGTTTGAGATCTGTGTCTCTCCTGTTGTTGATCTCTGTATTGGGAATGAGATCGTTCTGTACTAACTATATGATAGTGGATTTTGTGTCGGTGTTGCCGCCCGTGGTTTTCTCCCGTTTTGGGTTTCCACGTAAATCTTGTGTGTCGCTGTTTTGTTCCTGTTATTCTGGTTTGAATTTCTGAATATCTGTTTTATCCTATCGCTTCCGCTATTATTACCGCTCTAATTTCCTAACATATTTCTTTTTTGTACTTTTTTTGGTAGCTTGGATTCGTCATATAAGACATAAATATTTAGAAAAGGGAAGGGGATAGAGAATGTATTCAGAAATGTGTAGATGGGAAGCAACATTTATTGATGTGAAGTTAGGATACAAGACTTAGACTAAAAGGAAAACAACGGTAAGGCTAAGGGAAACCCTGACTCAAACATGAAATTATCCTAAGTAATCAATGCCTCTGCTGTTGGTGTTTTTGATGCTACCTCTGTCTAACTCAAAGATGCTTGAGGCATACAATAAGGTTGGTACAATTCTATTTTGAATCCTCTAATATAGAGGCAAGCTCGTTGAGTTGTCATTGGGCTCTTGAGATACAGGGATTAAAATGGTTTCATTATCAATCAGATCTTGAATGGGACGCTTTAATCGCCAACATTTATTAATGGGGTGAGCCTTGCCTTGGCAATAAATGCAATAGGAATTCCCATTCCATTTTTAGATCTCTTATTCAGCAGTGAGATTGATGTAGACCCAATGGGCTTGATGATGCCTCATAGGTAGAGTAATCCAAACGTTTTTTCCAACTCCATATCAAGGGTTGTACAAACCCTAAAAGAGTGTTTCCTTGCCCATTATAGTGTAATTGTTTTGGTTTCTTGGCATTGTATGTCCTTCTTTTGGCATTCGACATAGATGGCAAAGCTAGCGATCACCTGAACCATCTTGTTGTGGTCATTTGGATGTGCTATTAATGTTTGATTTCTTTAACATTTATTATAAGTAGTGATTAGATGGGGCATATGAGGCTAGAAAAAGGAAGGGAAGATTGCTTAAAGCTGTGAACTCATGATGGGGATGATCTTAGATCAGGCAAGGGAATGAGGCTTAAGGTTAGAGAACAAGGCGGAGAGAGTATGCACTACAAGGTAAAGGAGGCCTAGGGTGGGGATCACACGCAAGAACTAGGGCCTTGGTTTGGGATAAATTAAGCATGAATGAGGTAAAGACTCGGCTACAAGCTAAGGGTTAGAGGATCACAACTCTCACAAACTTGTTTTAAATGCGAGGATCAAGTGGACTTGGTACTTAGGTTAGGGCCTAAGTGTGAGATATGAGATCCTAGGTCAACGTTGTAAGCTAGACAAGATGAAGCCAAGGTTAAGGACTGGAGATAAGGCAAGTGGAGTATAGAGTAAAGGTGGTGGAAACCTGCGTCTGGTTTAGGATAAGATGAGTTTGACTGTAGTCTATAAGAAAAGTACGGTGACCTAAACCTAGGTTATAATATGCATGATGAGAACATCCTTATTTAGTTGAAGAATGTGCATAATGATATGCCCTATAAGGGTCGGGCCACATGCAAAAGCGATTGTCTAAGTGGGCTAGTATGCAAAGTTCTGATGGGTCATCCTAGGTCAACTTGCCATGTGTGCAGATGGACTCATGCAAGTTGGGCAAGATGTGAACAAGCGAACTTAACCTAAGTCAGTCAAGGTATAAGCATGATAGGCCACTTTAGACTCGGGGTGTTTACAGGACGATACAAGAAACACAATGGATGCTAATCGGCTCGCATGGTTGTATAAGAATAATGAGTATATAGTATAATGGACCATTTAAGTTGAATGAGATACGGCCAACCTGTGTGCTCCCTATGTAGACTAGTATGAACGCATAAGGAAGATGGGTAGGGGTGTGAGGCACATGTTAACCTAAATGGACTATGATGGTTAGACATGGCAAACGGATCATTTAGTTCGGGTACGGGTCGGGTTAAGTTTGGGTCAGGTTATGTTTCCGGTTAAGTGACATTTCAGATCGGTTCGGCTTGGGTCGGATGAACTTCGGTTCGGGTCAACTTTAGGTCAACCAATTTTAGGTCCAATACACTTGTCATGCAAAAATTAGCAACTTTGTAGAAAATTTTGGGTTGGGCATGGTTTGGCTCAGGTTAATTCGAGTTTCGGGTCCTCTTTCAAGTTATCCTATCTCGGATGTTAGGTCAGGTATCGTTTCGAGATGTTTGGTTAGGGTTTCGGATCAGTCTTACCAGGTCTACGGGTGGTGGACTACCTTAGATGGACATCATGCATGATGAATGCATAGAGGGCGATAATCATGGAAGATGCAAAAGATATGACTCTAGACGCACACGCGCAAATAAAGAAAGACACCTTTAACCCAAAACTCGAGACAAACAACACAAAGAAGTCGGCATCTTGAGGGACTCAAAAAAATCAAACAAAAATTTCGTAACATGTGGGTTGGAGGAGTCATCGAGGTAGGTGGCATGACCCATCCTGTTGCTGGTCTTATTCAACACCTAGCTCCGTGTTACGTAATGATGCTAGGTTGCAGCAACACTCTTGTTGCTGCCATTGGACTAGAATTCCAACAATAAGCTGTCATCGGCTTCTATCCCGAGGCAATTAATGATAATGCCTTATGCAGTTTGCGAGACTGGAATTTAGGATCAAAACTAGGACTCAATTTTGAAAATGACTCTTGATGCATAAAGAACCATATATAAAAGGCACAAAGAGGGAACATGGCACATCGTATATCTAAGCAATCGCACACATGAGTTCTGGTTTGATAAAGTTGGAGTGGGATGTAGCAGAGTCAATGTTATCTCCTTCTATGCGGTCCTATATGATGGTTGCTCCATTTATCTCCAAAGTGGGGTGCTTTAGATAGCAACATGGTAGGGTAGGGGCACAATCAAATTGAATTGGGCACACTAGATTAGTGACTCCCACAAAATTCTTTGGGTATAAGGTAATTGTAAAAAGCATATATCCATAATGCCTAATAACATGAATCAATATATAAAAGATCTAATTACATTAATTTGTTTTAAGTCACACCCATTTACTTGTAGATCCCCAGTAGAAGTACCATTGAAAATGTCATTGATAAATGACTGTGGGTCAGTCAGGGCTACTTAGAGCTCAACTGACTTTCCCAAACCATTCTTTTCAAAAATGCACCGAGTGCTTTCGAACTAGAGATTTTGTGAGGCTAATGTGTAATGTGTATTTGATCTTAGTTACATCTTATAGGACATGCACAAACCTATAATTTCATAGAAAAACACTAATTCTTTCCATCAAGTAATTCTATAAACCAAAGGGGACAGTACATTGGACTTGACTTTGAGGAAGGGAAATAGTTATTTTTATAATATTATAATTTCGGTGATCATGAATGGTTATAGAAAGACATGACTCTAAGGTTGCGAATCTTGAGATTTGATTGTGGGGCAATGGTGCGATCTAATGAATGGTGTGAACCATCATTATTAGGCTGCCTGCTTTGTAGCAGCCTCTACTAGAAGTGAATGTATTAACATTTTAAATTTTCTAGTTCCATGCAATAGATTTTTTTTAATTTTTTAGTCTTACTTAGTGTGTCAAGATGGAGAAGATGAATTTTTTGTTTGTTTTTGGGACAACTTATTATCAAGTCATTTTTAGAGTAGAATTAATAGTGTAGGAAAGATTTAAAAATTTGGTGACAACTCTTATTACGAGCAAAAGAATAAAAAAGAAGCCAAGAAATGATAACAAAACAAGAAAAGAAAAGAAAGCACTGAACAAATTTTTGTCTTGACTTTATGGCCTTCAGGACCTACATCGATCAAAGTAGGTTACAAGGAAATGATGTTTTTGTCTTCTTCCAAGTTTCAATTGTGTTGATTAGTCTAGTTATAAAACTTAGAATAAGGGTTTCAGAGAGGAATTGGGTAGAGTTTTGTTATAGGAAAATGTTTTGTGAAGAGGGGAAAATATAATGCCTAGAGAGAAAGGGAGAACGACGCCTAGGGTGTGAATGATAGTAACTGAAGAAAGGAGTCCTCCCTTGTGCCAATAAGGTCAATTTTGTCCTGAGTTGGCATTTGATTAAATGGTTAGCTTAATGAATCATGTAAAACATACATTAATTAATGTGGTGAAAGCCAAGATAAGCTTAACGATAGGTGGATAGTTCTAGCGACAGTTGAATAGGTAAAAAAAAACATGCTGATGGAAGGATCAGCATTGCATGGTCAGCTTGTTAATATTATAACTTCCTCATCCGATATTCAATCAATGTGATTCATTTTTATTAGAAAGCTTATTGAGTGTAGTTTCTAATGATAAGATTTTATGAATATTAGATAAGTATGGAAAGATATATGGGCCCGAAAGTAAAGGAGTATCGATTTTTACACGTCTCGCTATGCGCCTTGTTACCATTGAACTTTATAAAAAAAGTAGTTATGCCATTAGTTGTTAATAAATATTCAAAAATTCCATTATAGGCCATGAGCAACTGGTTACTGCTAGTTATTGTCATTTTCAAGGTTTTTTTTGGGTGCAAAAATAAAGGAAAGATGTTTAAAAAAAATGTAAAATGAAAATATCCTCTTCCCTCGAACGCTAAGGCAAATCTTAGTCTCTCCATCACCAGACTTCATTTCTTCTTTTCTTTCTTTGTCTACCTGCCACCTTGCTCATGAAGAACGAAAACCTGAGTCGCCATGGTTGAAGAACAAAATCACCATCATCATCGGTAGAGGAAGGTGTAGAATTTGGTTGGAATAGAAAAGTAGAAGTAGATGAACATACCCAATGCCATGAGTTAAAATTTAGGGTTTAATTTTCTTGTTAAAAGAAGCAAAGATTAGATTTTGTTGCGTGATTTTGCTTTCATTATGTTGATGGATCTTTAGATAAAACTAATATGTGGGTGGCTATATAAATTTTGAAACGAATGATAGTGGATCATGCCCTAGTCCTTTGTTTTTATAAAGATTTGCATGATGAATTTTTTTTTATTTAAATGAAGAATGATGTTTGTGTTAGTGTCATAGATTGGTTATACTACTAGTTCCTAAAATGACTTGAGTTGGTGAATCTTTAGTACAATGGTTGCTTGAATCATGTTATATTTTATAATGCCCTAACCCCCTGTTATATACATTTCTAATCCTCTTATGTTTGCATTAGTGAGCGCTGACTTTGAATTTAAACCTTTTTGTGTTGAACTACCCATAATGGCCGATAGAAAGGCAGTCTTGCATCTGCATCATAGTGGTTCATTTGAGATAGGTCAATATTATTAATTAAGGAAGAATGTGAGGTTTTTGATGATGTGGACCCTGACTGCCTAGGTGTTGATGATATAAAGGAAATGGTTATGAAGTTGGCTTACTCTAAAAATGAGATAAAAATAGGGTACTATAGCCTCTCTAATTTACCACTAGATGACAATTTAGAAGCAATTGATGGTGAGAAACAAGTACCAGAGTTAATTGCTTTGACTCAAACAAAAGCTAATGCTGACTTATATATAGGGCATTTTGCTACATAGGGTCAGAACATCGAAGAATGAGACCTTTTTGATTGGGATGCTGAGGACAATGATGAATATAACCCATTTGATGGACTTGATGGATCTGAGGATGACAACTAGCTTAATTCAGATGATGAAGAATTTGTTAAGATGAAGACAAAGAAAAAGACAATGTAAAAAGAAATTAAAAGGATATGCACTTATTCAGAGGTGGCAAGGGGGAGGGATGTAGCAAAGAAACTATTGATGCTACTACTAGTGAACCAGTCTACTAGGAATTAGATGCTGCAAAAAGTCTTACCTCTAAGTCAGATGAAGAGTCTGAGGGTGAGGGAAACGGGAGAAAGAGAAAAAGAAAAAGGCCACAAAAATTCCCTACATGCAAAGGTAAGGAATCATGCGAAGGATATGATGTTGAGACTAACATGCTATTAAAAAAAAAAAAAAACAATAATTGAAGGATGCTGTTAAGGACTACAGAGTGCTTAGATGGTATAGTTTTGTGAACAGTGATAGGGGCAGACTTTATTATGTCGGCAAAGAAGAGAACTATAAGTGGAGGTAATGGGCTTCTAGATTATCCAATGAGGACACCTTCTAAGTCAGGACAATAACAGCCACCACACCTATATACCTTTTGGATTTCAGCAAGGGGATAAGAGGTTGTCAATAAATTAGCTAGCTGACGAGTACATGGAGACATTTAGGGTAATGCCCTATCTAAGGGAGAGGGCATTTAAAGATTTCGTTGAAGAGGACAGAAACTATAAGCCTACTGCTTCCTTCTAGTTAAGGTTTAAGGATAAGGCCTTGGCAGCAATAGTTGGAGACTATAAGGTTCAATTTGGATTGTCAAAGAATTATAGATATCAGTTGTTCAAGCAAAATAGAGGATCGACATCAAATTTAATTGTATAAAGACTATAGATGGTTACATGTGCTCGTGTATATATATATATATGTTTGGGTAGTTTGAAGCAAGGGTTCTTGGAAGGTTGCAGGAAAATATTGTGTATTGATGTTTATATTATAAAAGGGCTATAGAATGGACAAGTCATGGTTGTAGTAGGTAGGGATACAAAACAACCAAATGTATCATAGAGAAAGATATGTGAAAATCGGCCGTAGTTTTACAACCTACTATTTGATGACTTTCCAATAGGAGATGAAATAGGTTAGACTGCATATTTGATTAACAAAAGACTAGTATGTTAATGTTATCTATTTGTTTTTGTGATTGAAATTTTTTTCTTTGTTAAGAGAACTTTCAAATGCTTATTATAGTGGGGTTTTTTTTTCCTTTCAATTACTTATATGCAATATGTTGAAAATTGGGCCTTGTTGATTCTATCAAAGTGCTATTACCATCTACTGAGCACAGATTTTATGCTAGCCATGTGTATGCAAATCCAGGAATAAGCGGGATGGTCTAAATTATATGGATGCTAGCTAAAGCATTAAATAAGGTCCATTTCAATAGTTGTAAGAAGGACATGCAAGATATAGACCCTAATGCTCGGATTTTTTTAGCGAAGAAGGGTCTAAAGCACTTTAGTACATTGTGTTTCAAAACTGAATGCTTGACTCTGTGGACAATAACATGGCTGAAATCTTTAATGGGAGCATTATGAAGGCTATACATAAGGTTATTAGGACAATGCTCAATGAAACTTATGGTGCAGTCATGAGTAGGATTGCAAGTAGGCAGAAATTGGCGGCTTCTTTAGACTATGCAATATATCCAAGGATAATTTCCAAATCATGGAAAGCAAACAAACATGCAAAGTATTGAGAAGCAAGCATGACTGGAAATGGGTATCACAATGTGGAACATGGGACAAAGGCTTTTATTGTTAATATCAGCTCCATGACTTACAGTTGCAAGTCATGACAACTAGGTGGGATCCTATGCCCACATTCTATTGCAGTTGTGAGGCTGGAGAAATTGAACCAAAATGGGTATATTAATGAGTGCTACAACGTAGAGATACTCAAAAGAACATATTCCTATACCCTTATGCCTCTTAATCAGGATGACATGTGGGAAATAACTCAAGGCGAGCCAATCTTTACCCCAACCCTTAAGGGAAAGAAAAAATCAACTAGCTCTTCAAGTGAAGACTTATGGAAGAAGAGAAAGAGGCAAGAATGTTGGGAAAAGTTTTAGGAAGAGGGAGGTTAGTTCATTGCTTAGCTTGTGGTCGAGTTGGGCATACCAAGAAGAGATGGCCACAAAATTCAATATTTATTTCTTGAAGTTTATTTTTATTTAACAACAATTAGGGTAATTTATCATAATCTTGTTTTCTATATAAATACAGGATAGTCAGATAGCCGGGACAACTCAAGATGAGCCAGTAGGGATAGCTACATCTTAGGTTGTAGGGACAGCTCCATCTTAGGTAGTTAGAATAGATCCATCTTAACTAGTTCGGAGAGTTAATTCTTAGCAAATTGTGAGAGCTAAAGCTAAGTTAAAGGGGCTCATGCTCTTAACATTGAATATTATCAACTATTACTTATACCTTTTTTTAATTTTTCCCTTTTTATTGCCTTAGATGTGGTCAAATCATCAAAATCTGCTTATGCCCATGCCAATTCAAATGGTATTATTTCTTGTCTAGCTGTCCATTCCAATATAGTTGTGCCTACACATTTAAGTGCTGCTGTAATACCAATTCCTACTTCTACCCCCACTACCACTCCTCTCACTAGCAACCATCCACCTCCCCTCTTTCATCACCTAATACTCAGCAGTCCTCATCAACCCAAACACCAACACCATCATCCACTGAAGTTCCCACTGAGCCATCAACCTCTCACTCAACACGTGTTACCTATCATTAGTAGATGTACCTAGTAAAGCTATAGAATTCAACATTAATGTTATTCTGCCCAAGACAAGTTTATCTGCACGTACTAATTTAAAGAAGAAGAATACACCTGATGGGTCTTCCTTTGAACTAATGCCATCAATTACGCACTTCTCATCAGCAAAGAAGTAGAAGACCACATCTTCAGCTTTAAAGCAACCACCTAGGAGATTAGGCAGCCTAAGGACTCTTCTTTTCCAAAAGAACAACTATGTTATCATTAACAATTGACCTTGTCAACTTTATAGCCTTGTTATTTTGCTTATTTGATAAACAACAAAGTTTTTTAGGGTAATTGTACATAACATACATGTGTTATTTAAGTTATGATCATGTATGTAAATGGATGTACATTCTATTAGTTGTCTAGATTCCTTTTTGCTATTAATTGAATAGGTTGGATGGCAAGGAGTTATGGATGGCATATTATGTTCATGATTATGCAATGCTCAAGATATATGCTATTCGTTTTGGCTAGTCGATTGGAATAGTGATTATGTAAGACTCTTATGTTCATGTAATCCAAGATGATATGTTGCATTCATCATTCCAAGCATTCTTCTCATTTCCATTACTATATGCTTCTAATTTTCCTTACTATATATGCACTTGAAGGTTAATAAGTAGTCAACTTAGTACATAAAGAAAATCCTCCATTTCATTCCATCACTTAAATTACAAGTTACAAATTGCAACTTCCACAAATGAAAACACAAATTTTCCACCCTCGCTAGCTAGCACCAAAATATAAAATGGACTTTGTATGACTACATCCCACTCATCTTCCATAACTTGTCACTACCCTAATTGCAATAATAGTAAGAAGCAATGACACACCCCATATTAGCATCCTCTCCCTCATTACATACCCATGTAGCTCCTCCTTCAGCATATTGTTCTTCCCTTTCAGCAATTTTATATCTTCTTTGTCTGCCACCCTTCCTCATGCTAGTTTCTCTAATTCTTCAACTTGTGCATCCAACTATTCATTCCTCAAGATCTAAGCCACCACTAATGACCTAACTGTATCACATAGTGATTCATACACCTATTCAAAATGGTTGCATCCCTTAGGCAATTCAAACTTCTTGCACCTTGTAAATTGCCTATCTGGATTCTTCTTTAACATACTTTTCAGAATCATGCATCTTTCCCCACATGAACAATACTTATCACAATTTGAAAAATAGGGGCATGATCTACATGAATGAATTAGGCTTTAACTTGCTGAACATAACATATTTTTTACTTTGCTTGTTTTGATTTTTGCTCCCATGCAAAACCCCTAAATTAATTTTACAAAATTAAGGTCACTCAGCTTTCCTACCTACTGATCTCCCATAAGCCACAAACCCTACCCTATGGGGGAAATGTTGCTCAATGGAAGCAAGCCTTCCTTTCTTCTTTATTTGAATTTCAGACAACTTCATTTTATTTTTGCCCAAACGTCTTAAAAAATAAGTAATAATTGGTAACAACTGGTTGCTCGGGGCATACGATGGCATTTCCAAACATTAATTAACAACTAATGGCCCTGGACAAAAAAAGGCAGTGGCAAATTTCCATTTTTCACAAAGTTCAATGGCATCTTAAGTTCAGAAATTTACATTAATTAATCGAGTAGAGGCCAAGAAAAGGTTAGCGGCAGGTGAAGAGTCCTAGTGGCAGTGCTCAGTTAAAAAGCACATCAATGGAAGGGTCAACATCATATAGTCAACTTGTGTAGGTTATAAATTCCTTATCCGATATCCAACCAATGTGATTCTTTTTCTATTAGAAAGCTTATTAAGTTTAGTTTCTAATGATAAGATTTTATCAAAGTTGGATATGTGTGGAAAGAGTTATGGGCCCAAGAGTGAAAGGGTCTTGGTTTTTGACACTTCTCGTTATCTGTCTTATAACTTTTTCATTGATTATTAGAATAGAGCTATCAGGTCTTGAAGTTTATGTGAAATATTATAGAGATTTTCTAAGATTTTAAATATGAAAATAATGTTTTCCTAAAAAAGAATATTTTTAGTATGGACTAGCTCTTAGGAACTTAAGTGTGATGTTACTTCATCCTTGGTAGGTTAAGCAGTTGTCATCATAGTGAGATAATACATACAACATGCAAACATGTGGTTAATTTGAATCCCACGGCATAAATTAGGTGTCTTCAGGTTTTCAAATCTACGACAATAAGGGACTTTTGTGATTAACTATACGATCCCGCACGCTGCTAACTCAACCAAGCAAATAATAGGCCCTGCAAGAAGATAGGGATCAGATTCTTACATTCAAGGATATGCATAACTATTTGAGTAGTTGAAGCAGGATCATTTGGATAAGCAAAAGACATACGCCTTGTAGTTAGCAATATCAGATGTCTCTACCCATGTGCAAAGCATTTGGCAAACCACATAATGTTAGCAGACTACCCATTAATAGCATCTTAGTCTCCTCATATAAAAGGAATAACAACAATTGGAAATCTTTTTACTAATTTGCCACAGCTTCATGTAATACTATGGTCACCTTTACATCAAGGAAAGCTCAAAAGTACCCCAAACTCCTCAATGAGAAGGCGAATTTTGCTTCTACCACATTGGAAAACATGGAGGTTATTCTTCTAATATTGTTGCTCAACAAAAGTTATTGTCCAATTCTAGGATGCATATGGACACAAATTATGCCAAGCTAGGAGGCATAACTCTCATAATGTTGTCTAGTTCAATGTTGGCAGTCCACCTCTAAAAGACTTGAGCAATGAAATCCATCAGAGTTGAGAAGAACAAGCTCTAAAGGGAAGTTCCACAAAGAAGAAATCTGAATGTAGTGAAAATTTGCCTCAATGACTCAAAATTTTAAAAGGACAAACTGTCTGGAAAGAAGCCTCACAGTCACAAGAGGTATAATTAGCCCTACCATTAGGGGCTAGTGGCATGATCTAGAGGGTAGGAAATTTGTACAAAAGAAGTCTAAAAGGTATGAAAATTTACCTCAATGACTGAAAAATTTTAAAAGACAAAATGCCCAGAAAAAAGCATCATAGTCACAAGTGATATGATTAGCCCTACCACCAGGGGCTATTGACATGATTTAGATGGTTGAGGCTACCATTGGACCTTAATTGATGCTCAAAGTCAACCCACCCCCTAACCGAGGAGATTGTAACTCCCTTCTTTTTACTCCAGTTACATGTTCTGAGATATTTTCTTTCTAAAACCAGTTGTCAAAATTTTATACATACTATCCCCATTACGTTGTGAATATATTTTTTTTATTATATGAAATGAGATTTTGTGATTCCACTGTCTTTTTTTCTGTTTTGATTATAATTTAAATTTTCCGCCTTATCCTTTATTTTCTTTTCCCTCCTCCAAACAAATTTAAATCTTCACATAAAAAATTGGAAAGAAGTCCTAATTTGTAGTCTCCATACTTTCTTTCCCCAATTTTTTTAAAAAAAATTATAAAGTTTTTGAAGACAATGAAGAATATTGATATGATGATAGGAAATCAGAGAGAAGAATTTGGAAGAAAGAGAAAGTAACTGGCATTCTTTATTATCATGATGTTCATCCTCACCACATAGCAAAATAGCAAAATAGCAAACTTATACTCAGTGGAAGAAAAATATCCTGGGAGAAATATCCTCAACAACCATCTAACAACCATAACAGCTTAGCAATCGCTAACTAACTCTGTTAGAGAGATAAAATAGAATATGTATAATATTCTTCACTCCCCCTCAAGTTGAGTGTTGGAAGAGACTGTAAACACCCAACTTGGAGAGAAGATACTGATACTGAGTCACTGACAGTGGCTTGGTAAAGACATCTGCAAGTTGTTCCTTACTACGCACATAAGCTGGCTTGATCCTTTTTGATGCAAGTTGATCACGAATATAATGACAATCCACCTCAATATGTTTTGTGCGCTCATGGAAAACCGGATTTGCAGAGATATGCAGTGCTGCCTGGTTGTCACAGAAGAGAGTGACAGGGGTCAAATTGATGACACCAAGATCTTTGAGCAACGCCAGCAACCAAATGATCTCACAGCATGTAGAGGCCATAGCACGATACTCAGCTTCTGCTGAGGAACGGGCTACTACAGTTTGTTTTTTCACTTTCCATGAAATTGGTGAAGAACCAAGTAAAATACAAAAGCCTGTAGTAGACTTCCTAGAGTCACAGCAACTACCCCAGTCCGAGTCACAGAAGCCGGTCATACTGAAATTGGCAGAACTAGACAGTAAGATGCCCTGCCCAGGTGTGCCTTTGAGGTATCTAACCACATGTTTAGCTGCTGCTAAATGCTCCTTAGTAGGTTCATGCATAAATTGACTTAGCACTTGAACAGCAAATGCTATATCTGGCCTAGTTATGGTAAGATAAATGAGCTTACCAACCAGCCTTCTAAACACATCAGGATTGTCAAGTCTTTTTCCTTTGTAATTTGTGAGCTTGAGATGAGAACCCATTGGTAACTGCAAAGGTTTTGAATTGATCATATGCATTTCTTCTAATAAGTCCAGAGTATACTTCCTTTGACAAATATAGATGCCTTTACTGGACCTTGCAATCTGCAAACCCAAAAAGTACTTTAGGTCTCCTAAATCCTTCATATGGAATTGTGTATCAAGGTAGTTCTTGATACCAGTTAATGCTGCCAGGTTATTCCCAGTCAGGATCATATCATCCACATAGATGAGTATGGCCAGAAATGAACCATTAGCTTCGTTCTTGGTAAATAAGGTATAACCTGCCTTGGATTGCTGAAAGCCATAAGATAGAAGAGCTGATGACAATTTGGTAAACCATTGTCTTGGAGCTTGCTTAAGTCCATATAGAGACTTAAGTAGTTTGCACACCAGTTGACCAGGTTTAGGCTTGTATACTCCCCCTTTCCAGGTGCTTAGAGGATTAATTTGACACCCATTTCCAGTATATCCTTAAGGTAAAGCCATGAAAACTTCTTCTTCAAGGTCACCATGTAAGAAAGCATTTGATACATCCATTTGAGTAATGTGCCACTGTTTCATAGCAGCTACAGCCAATAAGGCTCGGATAGTGGTCATTTTAGCCACCGGGGCAAACGTCTCGTCATAGTCCACACCATATTGCTGACTGTAGCCTTGAGCCACTAGTCTAGCTTTATATTTGTCAACAGAGCCATCTGATTTAAACTTCGTTCTGTATATCCATTTGCAGCCAATGGCCTTCTTACCAACTGGCAAAGGGATTACTTCCCATGTATTGTTGTCCTCTACGGCTCTTAATTCCAAATTCATGGCTGTGCACCACTTGATGTCCTGCACAGCTGTAGAAAAATTCACAGGGTCTGTGTAATGAGCAGTTGCAGTCAGATAGGCCCTGTAATCAGGAGAAATATTCTCATAAGTTAAATTATCTGAAATAGGATATCTGACAGTATTCATGGTAACATAATCATTCATCCATGCAGGTCTTTTAGTAACTCTGGAGGAGGTTCTGAGTGGAGTAGAAGGCTTATTTGGAACTGGTGATAGCTGAGGAGAAGGAGAAGCATGATCATCATGATGCTCTGCAGTGTCAACTGGCTGTGACTCTTCACTTTGGTGTGAGTCATCCTGAGTTGTACTGTCATTCTCCACCAATACTTGAGGTGAGAGGGTCTTGGGAAGATAAGATGGTACAGGATATTTATACTTATCCAAGCTTGATTCCCTAAAAGGAAAGATATGTTCATGAAATACAACATCCCTAGATACAAACACTTTGTTAGTTACAAAATTCAAAAGTTTGTATCCTTTTTGTGTTGATGGATAGCTAAGAAATAAGCACGGGGCCCCTCTTGGCTGAAATTTATCACCAGTTTTGGTTGGATTTGAAGCAAAGGCCAAACAACAAAAAACTTTCATATCCTGATAGTGAGGTGCCTTTTGTAGTAACTTCTCATATGGAGTTTGATTTTGCAAAATTTTGGTAGGCAACCTGTTGATAATATAGGTGGCAGTCAACACACAGTCACCCTAATATTTCAAAGGCAGATTAGCCTGAAATCTGAGAGCTCTTGAAATTTCTAACAAGTGCCTGTGCTTTCTTTCCACACGACCATTTTGTTGAGGTCTGTCTACACACGAGGTTTGATGTACTATCCCTTTATTTGCAAAGAAAGTTCGACTCTCAAAGGTGTCAAATTCTAATGCATTATCAGATCTCACAATTTTGACTTGATGACCAAACTGAGTTGAAGCATACTGGCAGAACACTTGAAGTGTAGCAAAAGCTTGAGATTTATACTTCAACAGATAAGTCCAAGTAGTTCTTGTGCAGTCATCAACTATTATCAAAAAGAATCTATATTTATTGTGAGTACACACTCTATATGGACCCCATATGTCCATATGAATCAAACCAAATGGTATTTGACAACTACTATCATTCAAGGAAAATGACAAGTGTGTATGCTTAGCTAAAGGACAAGTAACACAAATCGATGAATCCAACCTACTTGGATTTACATTTATTCCGGGCACATGACTCAACCTAGAAAAAGGAATATGACCAAGCCTATGATGCCATAGATTTGCATCATTTTTATAGACATTATCAGTTTGTCCACACATTGTCTTGATATGAGCTTGGTCATAGCTGTCTTCACACAACATGACCCTTTGTGGAGTTGCTCTTTGCTCAGCAAACTTTATCATACAGTCTTTTATCTCAGACTGTGTCAGATTCAGCAAGTAATATAGACCTTTGGCTTCTTTACCAATCCCCTTGACTTGATAAGTTGCACAATCCTGTATAAGACAAAACTCATCATAGAAAACAACTCTGAAGTGGCTGTTTTTTGCCATTTTGGATACTGACAGCAGGTTATACTTGAACTTAGGTACACATAGTACATTCTTAAGCACTATGCCGCCAATCAAGGTAATATTACCTAAACCAACCACTTTAGCAGTCTAAGCATTAGGTAAACTAACATAACAGTTAGTTTTTAAGCTCTTGAGTTCTTTGTACAGGGAAGGATCCATAGCAATGTGGTCTGTTGCTCCAGTATCAAGTATCCAATCAGTATCATGACATATAGCACACAGAATAGTGACATTACCAGCAAAATTCATGTCAATTTCTTCATCAGTTTCTGAACTAAATTTAGTTCCAGTACTGCATCCTGAACCAGCAAGTGATTGAGGAAGCAGTTTGAGAAGTTGTTCCACCTGCTGTGCAGTGAGTGTAGGTCCTTGTTCTTGGCCTGATTTAGTATTTTGGATTTCAACCTGAGCTGCTCCTTTCCAGCTTGAGGCTTCTCCTCTTGGTCTAAAATTCCTTGGACCGTCAAAGGTCCTTTGACCTTGAGCCTGAGGCTTGTATCCTCTTCTCTGTGGTTGTTGAGGCTGCTTCTTTGATCGTGGATGCCATGAAGGAAAACCGATCACATGCCAACACTTATCATACGTATGACCTTTATTCCCACACTCAGAACATCTCATATCAGTATTTTTGCTCAGTGATGCTGAAGATTCAGAAGAGAACTTCAGTCCTTCTAGGACTTGTCGCTGCTGCTCCTCTTGTTGTAACATGCCACATATTACTTCCACTAATGGCAAAGGACTCATTAGCAGGATCTGACTCCTCTGAGCTTGATATATATCATCCAGGCCATTCAAAAACTGGAACAATCGATGTTCAGCTTGTTGTTTGTTCAGGTAAGCCAGAAATTGAATCATATCCTCAGCTGTAGTGGTTATACAGGAAAGTTCATTCATGGACTCAAGTTCTTCCCAAACTGACTTCATCCTGGTGTAGTAATCACTCATACTTTGACCATCCTGCTTTAGAGAATATGTTTCTCTGTTCAAGTGATATTTTCTTGATCCATTTGCAATCGCAAATCTTTTCTCTAACTGAGTCCATATCTCAACAGCAGTTTTTACGTATTGTATGGATCTGGCAATTGAATCTGAGACATTATTCATAAGCCAAGCTATTACCAGATTGTTGCAGGTCTCCCACTAGTCTGCCTTCTGAGGATCATCTACTGATTTGGTTATGCTGCCTTGCACAAATGCTAGTTTCCTCTTTGTTGACAGATTGATTTCCATTGCTCTTCTCCAGGATCTGTAGTTGGATGAACCTGTGAGCTTCTCACTAAGATCAATAGTATTGGGGCCATCCGATGGGTGAATAAAGAGGATTTTGCAGATCGAGGTTGTTGACGTTTCGATTCGCACTCATTATATCAAATCAAGCTCTCTAAACTCAAATCAGTTCTGAATCAGATACTGATATAAGATGGATTTGATTGTTGATATAACACGATTACTTTGTGTGGTTGATGATTCAAGCAACTAATCAAAAAAATTGATGTGATATAAAGAATTCAGAAGCGAATTGAATTGATGAAAGCTATGATTTGATATAGATTCTGCTCTGATACCATGAAGACAATGAAGAATATTGATATGATATAGGAAATCAGAGAGAAGAATTTGGAAGAAAGAGAAAGTAACTGGCATTCTTTATTATCATGTTGTTCATCCTCACCACATAGCAAAATAGCAAACTTATACTCAGTGGAAGAAAAATATCCTGGGAGAAATATCCTCAACAACCATCTAACAACCATAACAGCTTAGCAATTGCTAACTAACTCTGTTAGAGAGATAAAATAGAATATGTATAATATTCTTCAGTTTTTTGGCAAATATTTTAGTTTACCTGGTTTCTTTTTGGTTGTCTTGGTGACCTTTTCCTAGGACTAAATTGCTCAAACTTTGGCATTATTTTAATAATGCATGAAATGGTCAAATTATTTTCATCTAAAATAAAAAGCTATAGAGTAAAGCTTAAAATTTTGAGTCAGAATATTTTTAAAAAATGCAAAATAAAAATAAAATGCCCAAATGCATCGAATTATTTTCTACTAAAACATAGCACATTTAAAGGGGTCATTCCCCCTAATCCTCATCTTTCTCCTTGGGAGGTTCTTTCACGAGTCGAGGCAGGTGACCGAGGATTGGTTGACAAACTAGGGCCAAAGACACAGATCCACTAAGAAATAAGGAGGATAAAAACTATATAGTGGTTGTGAAGGTCGTGGAATCTCAAAGGGCCATGGAAAAGATGAATATCTTGGTCCATGCTAAAGGCACTTGCTAGGACTCGGGAAAAGACCATAGCCTGTCCATGTTGGGGGCAAAGTAGAAACCCCTTTTCGCACGATCCACCTCAAAAGGAGATACCTTGGCCCCAGTTGGGAGCCAACCCTTGGGAATGAACTAGGAAAAGGAACCTGGTCCTATTGCTATCCCACAGAGGAGGTTGGCATCAGATCCGTAGAAGAAGGTTCCTCTATTAAGGACCTCAGGGTCTCTGACGAAGTACCTCTCTAGGGACTATTTGCCCTGATCTAGATGGCCCTAAAGAAGGTAATAGCTAGGTTCCCTGAATGGGAGAAGCTTAACAGTAACGACAATGAGATGCCCCTTGATAAAAATTAAGCCAAATTAAAACACTTTCTAAAAGAAAGCAACTAAGGCAAAAGAGCAACAAGAGGCAAAAGGCTCACATTGACCACATTATCTCTCCTATGTTAGGTACACCACCGCTCGATCTGACTAATGGTGGCTTTGAGCTTGGCTACCACCCATCTCAAGGCTTTGCTCTACTCTTGGTTGAACTTATAGAGATGAGAAAAATTGGAGCAACATAGTTGAGATCCAATTAGTAAGTAAATGTAATATTCCTTTCGCAATTCAGAGGGATGCTCTACAAACTCTGGTATGACCACATCCCTAACTTCCTCAATCCTTTAAGATTGATCTGCCCTAACATTATACCATATATTAGGATCCATTGATAGAATTTCCATTGTAAACTACAAAGTGTAGACAACACACATTATTAATTAACAAAAAATTCTACACTAGCAAAGAATTGTATGTTACAAGCATTCTCACCCAATGACGACAAATGCCTAATGCATCGAGGGTGGAACAACGCTATACTTGGGCTCCTATGAGCTAATCCATTGAAAAAAAAAAAATTTATGTTAGTAAAATTTCAAAAAGTTTTTAAAGTATTATAAAATTGAAAACTTTGGGAAAATATTTTTAAAATGGTAAAAGGCTTGGAGTCTAAGCAATTTGCTAGCGTGGGAATTTGAACTAGAGACCTTGACTATGAGTGAGTAGAAGAGTAACAAATGGGCTACCAAATTATCTCACGTTACAATTCACATAAACAAATCTCTTTAAAGAAGTACAAAAAAGGTGGTAGCATACACTTAGGCTCTGTTTGGAGCTTGAAAAATTTGGTGGAAAGAAAAAAATTTAGGAAAGTTACTTTTTTCCCTTGTGTTTGATTTAGAGAAAATCACAAAGAAAAAAATATGGAGGAAAGTTTGGAAAAAAAAATTGTTAGAAACAAGTGACAAAATTTTCCTCATAAAATTGTGAGGAAAGTTTGAGAAAAATTCCCAACCTTTTCCAACCTTGTATTGTTTATATGGCATCAAAATGATTTAAGTAGTTCATCAACATTCAAATTTCTCATCTAAATTCTTGTATTTTTTCATTGGTCTGAACAAGAGAAAAAAACTCATTTTCTTCCTACTTTTTTTCCGTTCACATTTTTTTTGCTTCAATTTTTCTTTCCATCAAATTTTCGAAGGGCTAAACGGAGCCCTAAAGCCATATAAGGCTTACAGCAAGTTTTTCCACCCACCAGCAATTGCTAGGCCCCAGCTTATACTGCTGGTACAAAATCCCCATTAGTGATTGATGAAATCTAGCTATTTAAGGGTCTACTGTTGCTAATTGTTTTCGTAAAATCCGTTTCAACCTTTCGACCCTATTTTCTTAAAATTTAATCAAATAATTGATTTTTCAAATTTTAGGGATTTTTATTATGATTTTATACTTTGTTTATTGAAGTGATTTGCTTAGCATGGTCAACTTCTAGCAATATAAATAGATGACTCTAATTTTCATTTTCTCATTCATGAACGCGCATTCACCACCTAGAAGAAACTCTCACTTTCTCTCTAGGAATTTTCTCTTCATTTCACTAAATATGTCTAGTAACAAACGCTGCTCAACCCCTCTCAAAACCCGTTTATAACTGGACTAGCCCTCATCTTGTCTAATATACTAGGGGCTTGGTAGGAGAAAAAAACATCATTGCTTTGCCCAATTGTCTAAAGTGAGGTAGGTCCTGAAAGTCATGAATTCAAGATAAAAACTTGTTTACTGCTTACTTTTGCTTTCCTTGCTATCATATTTCTTTTTGATCCTCCATCATTACTTGGATTCTTGTTTATTTTTTTCCTTTCAAATTTTTTTTCATACTAACTGCGATTGTCAAGTTTATTACTTTCTTGTACTTTTAATTCAACTATAAAGATGGGTTAAATCCCTTCTTCTATCAGCATTATTGGGACACTATAGGCAACACTGTGACAAGGGGGTCATCTTCGATATGTGGAACGGAGCTGCCTTTCTCTCATCTGTTACCCATACAAATGTGGTGTTCATCGCAAAAAAGTCAAATCCTATTCACATATTTAAATTCAGCTCCATCAGTTTGTGCAATGTGATCCACAAAATGGTCAAGAAAGTGATTTCCAACTGCTTGAAATCGGTCCTCCACGGAGTTAGTTTAGAAAACCATAGTGCATTCACACCTAGTAAGTTGATCACTGCAAACGCCTAAAGATGACAATCGAATTTTTAATTGCCCAATGATGAGAAAATCAACACAATCAATTTGTGAGATTAGAGCTATTGAGAGATCACTTGAGAGATCATGGAGAAATTATTATTAGTTGACCACAATCCCAAGTCTCTCATCTAAGATTAGCACCATAATCACTCTTGGATTTCTCAAGTAATCAGGTGGGTTGACCTGAAGGCAAAAATTTCATCTTTCGCTTCCTATTTGCATTTTTTATGCTTATTCAATTCTTATAAGTCACTAAAGATGTAATCTTTTAGGTAGTTCCTACCCGCTGTAAATTATTTATTTTACCTATCTTTACATTAGACTAAAGATTGTACCTTTTTGCACGATTTTATATTAAATATTACTAAAGTTTGCATGATTGTATGTTAGCATAATTAAAGCTTTACATTTCCTATATTGAATAGTATAGGTCGTTAGTGATGACGGACGGTGATATGATGCAAACCATCAGATCATCGTAGCATCGCCCCCGAATATGGATCCTCGGTATGAGACTAAGGAGTCAAGATGAGTCCCCACACTAGGGATTGTATGGGGGCTTTTCAAAAACCTTTTTGAAGTTGAATCAATTGGTCCCTTCGGTTGTCCTTATCAGTATGATTCACTTCGAAAAGGGACTTGGTTTGTAAGTTTCCTTAAAAACTCACCAGAGCTCTACTAAATCATATAATCATAATTATTTGTATTCTTTCTTATTTTCTACCTATTTTCTGACTTTTATACTCAGCAGAGTGCTATTGATCCTAGACAGTAAGATTGTCTAGACTAAAAAAAAGGGTCCTAATTTGACCCAGGAATCGGCGAGTTCCTGGACTAGACATACAACCTGGTTCCTAGATCAGGACTAGGAAAAACTGGACTTGCTTTCGAGGAGGTGGATCCTTATGATCAGAGATAATATTTTGATGGCCTATGAGTTTTTTCATTACATGCATAGTCACAATGGCACCAACGAGGCTATGACATTTAAATTAGACATGAATGAGGCTTTTAATAGAGTCAAATGGTTGTTTCTGGAAAAAATTATGACAAACTCGGCTTTGGTCCGAGTTAGGTTTTCCTTGTTATGAAATGCATTTGATCAGTCTTATTTTCATTTCTCATCAATAGGGCTCCAGCTAGTTATATCACGCCTAGCAGGGGTCTTCGACAGAGAGACCCCATGTTCCCTTTTTAATTTCTGTGCTATGAAGGTTTCTCCTCGTTGCTCTCCCATGCAGCGGAGTGCCAATCCGTCTATGGTTCGAAGGTTTGTTCAGGTGCACCCATCATCTCCCATTTATTATTCATTGATGATTCCTTTCTATTTGGTAAGATCCCCAGGGATTAAGTTGTGGTGATTCAAAACATCCCCTGCTATCTATGAGAAAACCTCAGGTTAAAAAGTGAACTTTGATAAAACCAGTGACATGTTCTCTAATGGAGTCCCCAATCTCATAGAGATGATATCATTAGTTGCCTTGGCATTAAAGAAGTTCTCGCTCATGTCAAATATGTTGGCCTTCCCACTTTTGTGTGTAGAAAGAAAAAAAAAGTTTTTCTTACAATTCCTACTTATGCTATAGGTCTCTTCAAATTACCCAAAGATCTATGCTCTTCCATCCAATCTTCTATCATTAATTTTTGGGGGGGCCACAACAAGGGAGGTCACAAAATTCACTGGATTAGAGTAGCAAACCTTCATGATAAAATAGAAGACCAGTGATTAGGCTTCCGTGATCTAGAATCATTTAATGATGCTCTTCTGGTGAAACAATTTTGGAGGCTCCTTAAATCTCATAGCTCATTAGCGAGTTAAGTCCTGTAAGCTAAATATTACCCAAATTCCTCCATCCCTGATGCGGGTTTAGGCTTTAGGCCTTTATCTAGGGTATGAGGGAACTTTTGCATAAAAGATCAAGATGTTTTATTGGGAACAGTTAAAGTGTCTCAGTTTGGGGAGATATATGGCTTCCAATTCCCTACTCCTTTAAGCCAATTCAACCTCGCGTGACTGTTGATCCGTCAATGAAGGTGCCCATCTTGATTGATTTTGAAAAAGATGGTTGGAAAGAAGAAGTCATTCGGTCTTCTTTCTTGCCTAGTAATGCAGAGATTATCCTTAGCTTGCCCCTATGCCATGCTTGGCATTCTGATCAATTCATTTGGCATTCTACTATTGATGGCAACTTTTCTGTGAGGTTGGCCTACCATCTTGCTAAATCACTTAAGGTCCTTAATGCAGCTTCTACTAGTTGCCCATTACGCTAGCCCTTGGAAAATGCTCTGGTCACTTGATGTCCCTCCTTGAGTGAAGAACTTTGGATGGACGATGTGTGTCGGGGCCCAGACTACTCGGGATAATCTTACCGGACGTATTACAAGACTTTGCCATGAGCTGTCATATTTGTGGTGCCCTAGAGTATTATGTTACCCATGCCTTCCTTGCGTGCCCTTTCATTGTGGAAATATGGAAGACTAGCAAGTTTCTGTAAGAGCTATGGTCTCATCGCTATGCTAATACCTCGAACTGTTTAATGCAGGCGCTACATTCCCAGGGTTATGATGCAGCTGAGGACTTTTTAGGGGTCTTATGAGAACTGTGGAATTCTCACAATCAGTTTATTTTTAGCACCCCAGACCATTTGCCATAATGGCTTACACATAGGGCTATCTCTTTTATTCATGGGTTTGCTAAGCTAACCCATTGTGCCCCTGCTAGTAACCAGATTGAGAAATGGGTTCCCCCTTTCTTGGGTCTTTAGAAGCTTAATTTGGATGCTGGGAAACTCATAAACTAGGTGTATGGCCTGGCCTTTGTTGTCAGCAGACTCATTCGGTGACGTGGTCTTAGCAGGTTCTCGTTAATCTACGGGCTTTCCAACACTAGAGATAGCTGAGGCCGAGGCTAGTAACTAGAGAGAGCTGATCATAGAAGGGAATTCACTTTCTGTCATTTCCAAATTGCGTAATAAGGCTCAATGCAATTCTGTTTTAGGTTTCTTTGTTTATGAGATTCTTAGTTTGGTTCTTCGTTGTTCTTACTTTTCTTAGAGTTGTGTTAATAGGGGGTGGGAATCGAGTAGCGCATGAAGCAGCTCACCTTCAACCCTATGAATTATTGGTGTAAAAATTCGATTTGATGGATAAAATATTAGTTTGTCACATACAAACTCAGTGTTAAATTAACTGAGGCTTCTAGGCAGGTGTAATTACTCTTTTCCTAAAGACTCTATTTACCCCTACGTGCAACAGGGCTATCAGAATAGGTCTTTGTGATACAAAGAGGCCTCCTCTATCTGTGTGTTACATTGACGAAGATAGGACCCTTAGTACCCAAGACATGACAGACATTCTAAAGATTATGGTGATAGTATAACTCCCTTGATCATGTCACTCAAGACATTACAAGTGCATGTCAAAGTCATCTATATTTATAGATTTCATCATACCTCTTCATGAAAGGATAACACCCTTTCATCAAACACTACTTTAAAAAGGGGCATGTCTCTTCACAGATGCACCCTTTCATTAAAAGGTATAAGCTAGTTAATCATCCAAACTAACTTGTACCTCTTCATGAATAATTAATCAAATTAATTATTTATCAAGAGGTGCTTTGCAATAATTAATTATCAAGATAATTAATTATCATTTAGGCATAATTCAAAAATATATTTCCATAACTATTTTTATGGAAATCATTATCTTATTAAATTCCCATTTTTATTGAAATTACTCCAACAATCCCCTACCATTTCCATAACAAATGGTTTTTCGAATTTCTGGAGGCCTCGTGCATAAACTGAGATGTCTTGCGATTGAACCCCATCTTAGTGACCTGTCTTGTCAAATGATTAGGATAACATGGTAGGTTATACTTTGAACCAATTATCCTCTCTGACCACTTGCATCTAAGCCACACCCCACACAAGACTTTCGCCCTAGATCACTTAGTAGTTGGACACTATTAACGGCCATGTGTCCTGCATCCATTTCGTAAGTGCTCTAGAGCCAAGCCCAAGCTCGACAGAAGCGGCCAAACTTCACACTTACTAGGTAAACCTCATCAATACCCCCATAAAGTATTAATGGAATCATTTCAGCACAAGAAACAAGTTACACCATTGATTAAGTATAAACAACCTAATCAAATTCTCTATACTGACTTAAATGTCCTCCATTGAGGTTCATTAAAAGTAACAACTCATCCTCAATTTAAAAATATGGGTTATTTAGCACTCCCTTTGGATGCTAATTGTAATGATGAGTGCTAACAGATCACAAAGATGGTGTACTTTGACTCATTGAACTTAAGATTTGATGTTTCCGTGAGCATTAACTTGATATTCCACCATGAATGACTTAGCGCGGGCTTTACACCATCCATTCCAAAGTCATGCGCTCTATGACTTTGATAACAATAACTTTGCAAGCATCTCAAGACTTAAAGTTATCATATTAAATACACGTGTATATTTATAGGTCCATCCACATCCATTGTCTTTATAAGTCTTAATTATGCGCGCACAAGACTCACAAAGTCAATAGAAATGATAACAGATTCTAGCTTGTAAACTTTGATATTCAAACTCTCTAGCAAGGCTTAATACATGAAAATAATTTCATATTTGCATCTAAGTCCAACTTGAAATTATAATCATAATTTCAATTAACGGACTTAAAAACATATCACATCACCATATGAGTATAAATTACCATCACCATTTACTCCAAGCTAGAGTAAATAGCTGTAGGATCATCATATGCATGTTCATGGATTAATGTAAATATGTACTCATTTACATTCCATCCGTATGTAACCAATTCTTTTGACCATACTAAGAATCTTATGGTTGTAAACAAGTCCATAAGTTAAATTGATATCCATGGACTTAAAATTAATCATACTAACATATTATTACAAGTCCTCATGAACTTCTAATTTTTTAGTATATATATAAAATTTCATGAAAATAAATAAAATATTATATTTATTTCCATCAAGGATAAAACTTTTATCTTATTTAAGATCCATTCACATATACCATGTCAACAATTGCAAAACTAGAAGAAATAACATTGAAACATTCATAATAAAATAGAGGCATTTAAAACCATGCTAAAAAATGCATTAACAAGTCCAACAATACATCCATGAACTTATACATATTTTAGCAAATTAGAATATATAGAAATAAATAAATTATATTTCACATTTATTTATATGAAGGATGAATCATTTATCCTTACATTCACATTAATCACCGATTCATAAACCACATTTCATGAATCATAAATATCATGTGAATATTTTGTCCAAATGGCATTTAAATATCCAATAAATATATAGACATCTATCTTACAAGAAAACAAGGAAATAGCATACTCCCATCAAGAATAAAATATTTATCCTTAAAGCATATTAAGTTACGGTACATACGTATATAATAGTAAATTTTCATACACAATGCAAATGTTTACACAACTACTCTTAAATTCCTACCATATGAAGCATATGACAGTAATTATTGCCATGATAGCAAAATTATACTGATTGTGAACATGCTTAAGCTAATGGATTAGCAATATCAATGGCATAGAAAATATAATTTTACTCTTATCATCTTTAGTGACCATCTCATGCAACGGCTTGAAAATTATGCATAATTTTACTCCCTAAGTTACTTCCACCATAAGAATATTTAATGATGTTATAATTGATCATGTCAATCCTCGATCACATGGGCTTGATTTTCATATTTCATAACAAATATTGCATTTTTGCCATCACGATATGCATTATCATGATAATCATGATCAATATTTGATCACTTGATAAATCACATACGATTACCGACACTTCACCATAGATCCACAATCCAATGGTAAGATGATAATAATCAAGGGTTGACAGATCAGAAAAGAAATAAAGAATGAGGTTAAATTCTTTTCAATTTCCTACTCACAAGATACTACATGTTATTTTGAGAGTATTAAACTAAGCCAAATTGAAGACCAAAATAGAAGAAAATTGAAAGCAACCAGGTTAAAGACACTTATCTTGTAATCAATTTGGCTTCAACTTCTTGTATTGGCACCATAGGATAAATTCATCCATCAAGATAACGTCAACATAAAGTTGAATGCATTCATGGTTATTTCGGGATAACTTTCATATCATAGCCATCAAGTCCAAATAAACCACTTATCTTCATGGACTTCACGATTTATTCACTACATAAACACGTGGCTATAATACATTCTTTGGATATCATATCAGAATTTTCCCATACAATAACCTTTATAAATATATATAATTATAGATCTCTTTAGATCTCATAATCAAAATTACACATACAACAGCCTTAAGACTGTTACCGTACTTTATTATACAACAAATCAACATAATGCTGATTACATCAAGAGAAAACTAGTATAAAAAATACACCATAGTCATTGCATCCCTTTTACAATCATGTCTCTATCTCCATCAAACCCTCAATTGACACATAAATAATCGACTTCTTTGCATCAAACGTACTAGTCTTTAGACTGTTGGTGTAAAAATTCGATTTGATGGATAAAATATCAATTTGTCACATACAAACTCAGTGTCAAATTAACTGAGACTTCTAGGTAGGTGTAATTACTTTTTTCCTTAAGAAGTTTTTTGCCATCACATGCAACAGGGCTGTCAGAATAGGCCTTTAGGATCCAAAGAAGCCTCCTCTGTCACTACAACAAAGTGCTTTGTTAGAGACCAAAAAGTTTGGTCTCAAAGATATAAAATTCAGTCTCCATTTAATTTTTGAGACCGAACTGAGACCGCAAAACGCTTGTCTCCAAAAGCTTGGTCGCAATTCAAATTGTGAGATCGAAGTGCATAATTCAATCTCCATCTGAGACTGAATTTTGAGACCAATGTCTACTGGTCTCTCTTGGAGTCTGGGCCCAGTTGGTCTCAATTAGAGACTAAAAGTCCCGGTCTCCATTTGAGACCGTAGACTTTGGTCTCCAATGGAGACCAAGAATCTCGGTCTCTAGTGGAGACCGATTGCACACTTGGTCTCAATCAGAGACTAGGGCCTCATTTTGCATTTTTTGAGAACGCAATTTTGCCTCCTTCTCAAACAGAGACCGTGAATTTAAGTCCGGTCTCTAATTTGCCAATATTTTTTGCAACATTTCTACCCACCCCCTTGAATGTGCTGCTTACATTTTATATAACCTACTATTTACATATTTGGGCCACAATTGCCATGGATTGCAATAACTTAAAATACATGCCACACATTCGGCATCACAGGTCATGCATTACACCAAAATTTCTTCAATTTCCAAAAATATACAACTACATCGAAGAGTTCCATATCCAATGCTCTTCACAACAACACCCAAAATTTCTATCGAATGCTTTCACATGTAAGCGCTAATCAAGAACGGTATCCAATACACAAGCGTTCCACATTCAAGTGTTTCAACTATTACAAGTATGCATTCAACTAACCAAGCTAATGTCCACAGCAAACAAATCATCGTTTCCTGACTATCTCTTGCTCATTCTTCATTCTTCGACCTTCAACCTGAAAAATGAACAAGTCCCAAGCTGAAAAATGAACACATATCAAGAAGGTTTCTCTAGGTTCTCTATATGCTGGTTTCCAGTGCACATAACAGGTAATTAGCAACTCAGCAAAGTTTAAAAACACGTTGTCAAGTAATTATTCAATATATCCATACCAATTTCTGCACCCGCATTGTCGCCGAGATTGACCCCTGGTTGTGCCCAGTCTTACCCTTCAGCCCTTATGTCTTGTTCTTTCTTGTTGTTTCTGTTCCGTTCAGATCGCTTTTGGAGAGAAACGGACAGAATTTCGTCTAAAAATTGACCATATCCCAGGCTCAAAGCCTTA